>MDKI01184237.1:0-16920 GCA_005239505.1 Nicotiana paniculata | reverse complement strand
TATATATATACAGTCCCAAAATAAAGAGTCTACTATGTGCGTGCCAGGAACTAGTGTCACAAGACAGCAGGCGAGCTAGTAGAATATACAAAAGATGATACAAGCTGTACTTCTGTCTGAGAGAAGTAGACAAGAAATAAACAAAAGATAACTCCATAGCACTGCTGAGAATCGCCAAGGGAGGCAGCTCATCGTGGAGTCAGGTCCAGAATATATGTCAAGCTCCGGTCGGATAACCAGAAACACCAGCCTCAGATTCTGTACAATTAAGTACAGAAGTGCAACATGAGTACATAAATATACATGTACCCAGTGAGTATCCCGCCTAACCTCGAAGAGGTAGTGGCGAAAGGTCGACATGACACTCATTAAGGTCCAACAGTAATAATACAAAACAGTATATAATGAAATGCAATAGACATGTGAGACAGTAGGCAACAAATACCTATCAATACAGAAATCTAGGAAACTACTGAAAATAAGCAACAGTGTACAATTTCCTTTTCCCCCCAAATATCTGTCAAGTCAATATCAATGGAAGAATAGCCAAGCGCACACAAGGGTAAGACAATTGGCCGGAGTCATAAGGAAATATCTAGACACTGAATAGACGTAAAGCTTCCCCCACTCGCGAATCATACCTGCGACTCGGGTGTTGACACATTTATATACAATTTCCATAGAGCTTCCCTCGATCGCGAATCATACCTGCGATTCGAGTGCTGACACACTTATATACAATTATCATAAAACTTCCATCGATTGTGCATCATACCTGCGATTCGAGTGCTGACACACTTATACCGATTTATCATAAAGCTTCCCTCGATCGTGAATCATACCTGCGATTCGAGTGCTGACTCTCATACGTACATATATATATAGCGAGATATCAATAACTCAGTAGGGGGTATACCTGTAACATGGATTAATCAACTGGGAGTTCAAGTGCAACTTTCCACATTTCCATATCAATTCAAAAGCAATAGGCAGCTCAAACAACACCCAAGATACATATAAGGCACATAAAGACATGCTTGTGAGCCCTAAAACTACCCGACATAGCATGATAGTCACTACCTACCGACTCTCGTCACTTAGTACGCACGTAGCCCCCAAAACAATTACACACATCACATATAACACCTATGGGGACAATTTCCTCTTACAAGGTTATAAAGGAGACTCACCTCGTGTGGCATCTACCCCGTGGACCAAGGATGCGCCCGAACTCCGAACTCTACACCCGAGGACTCGCAACTAGTCAAATATGGTACAATGATATCAATGCATGCTCAAAGTAGGGTAATTATCCTATTTATTCAATAGATCAACATTCTTGAAGAATTCTCAAAATTCAACCCCGGGTCCGCACTATCAATTTCTGAAAATTCTCGAAGGAATCGCTCACCCGAAGCTTAAGGATCGTTAATATACGATTTCTACTTGAATTTATAGCAATAAATGGTAATTCACCAATTTCTCAAGAACCCTAAATTACTATCCAATTCTTGATTTTTCAATGATTTAGTAGAGTGTTTAACTAGTAATTCATGTTTGAAACTAGTGTTAGAGTGGATTTACTTACCTCTTTAGTAGTTAGGTCGGGGAACCTCTTTTCCCAAGCTCCCAAGTCTCTAATGGTGGTGGAAAATGAAAGAAATGGGGTGAAATCCCGTGTTTTAAAGGAAACACACTGCCTGGCCTACAGGGGTTCCGCACCTGCAGCTTGAGGACCGCACCTGCGGTCTCGCACCTGCGGAACTGGACGGGAAGGGCTGGGTTCGCACCTGTGGAGGGATGGTGGCACCAGTGGTTCCGCTCCTGCGGACTTTTATCCGCACCTGCGCGAAAGGGGGACCTCACCTGGGGTCACACCCGCAATGATTAGGACCGCAGGAACGGTCCCGCACCTGCGACTGGGCAACTGCACCTGCGGTCACACCAGAACAGGTGCACCAGCAGCTATTTTAGCTGATTTTTAGCCCCGTTGGGTGCCCGGGAGGCCCTTGGGCCTACCCGAGCCCTCGTCCAAATATACCAACAAGTCCCAAATCATAATACGGACTCGCTTGAGCCTTCGGAACACCTAAAACAATTCTAAAACTCATAATCACACCTCAATGCCCCATGAACCAAACATAGGAACTTTAAGTTTTCTAGACTTCGCTAATAACCCGCCGAACCGACCTATACTACTCGGAATGACACCAAATTTTGCAGGCAAGTCATAATTGACTTAAGGAACTATTCCTGGTCTCGAAATTCCATTCGGACCTCGATAACACAAAAATATGTCTAAAACCACAATAGGAACTTAAGGAACTTCTTATTTCAATATTGGGCGCCGAAACGCTCCCGGGTCCTCAGAAACCCATTCCGAGCATAAGACCAGGTCCAAAATCATCACACAAAGCTACCAGAACCATAAAAACTTGATTCTGAGGTCGTTTACCCAAAATTTTGACCGAAGTCAAACTTGGTCTTAAAGGCCAACCCTAAGGAACCAATTGTTCCTATAGCACTCTAAACACCTCCGAATCCCGGACCACCAGTCCCCACAAGTTATAAATCATAAAAAGCCACTATGGGAAGTTTCATTTAGGGGAACAGGGTTCGATAACGCAAAATGACAGGTCGGGTCGTTACATGTATATTCCACCCTCTCAGAGGGAAGAGTTGTGAGGTCAGTTCTAGTAGCTCGAGAAGGGTCAAATGTCAGTGACCGATTATGAGGCAAGATTTTCTGAGTTGTCTCACCATGCACTTATGATACTTCCTACCGACGCTGAGCGAGTGCAGAGATTTGTTGCGGGGTTGCAGCCCACTATTCGGGCTAGTATTGCCCGGGAGGTTGAGATGGGCACTGGTTATCAGCTAGTAGTGAAGATTGCTCGGAGGATTGAGGGGTACCGCCATAGGGGTAGAGATAAGATGCAGCAGGACAAGAGGACCCATTTCTCTGGAGAGTTTAGAGGTGCCCCGGCCAGGTGCAGAGGTCAGTTTGGGAGGGGTCAGCTTAGTAGGCCCACATATCCAGCACCACCACCCCCTCGGGGTGCTTCGGTGCGGCCATATTTCAGTGCCATGCCAGAGAGTTCATACCGCCCACCATCCATCCAGGGTTCTCCTAGTAGGTATTCAGGCCATCAGGGTCAGACTTCAGGGCAGCAATCTATGGTACCGAGAGGTTGTTACGATTGTGGAGATCCAGGTCACATGAAGAGATCTTGTCCCATGTTATAGGAACCTTGCAATTTGGGTTGGGTAATCACTTTAATAGTGAAGATATCGATTTATGTAACGTTTGGCTAGTTCCAAGTTGTTTGGTATCAATATGCGAGGTTGAGCGCATTCTTGAGATGGGAAGTAGGATTTGAGACGAGCTAAGTCTCTTTTCTAACCTTGTAAGAGGGAATTTACCCCATAAGTTAACTTAATTAATATGTGTTATTGTTTTTAAGGGGTTACGTACGCATGAAGTTACGAGAGTCCGTACGTAGTTACTATTCCTGTTTATGTTCGGATAGTTTTAAGATTACATCATTCCGTGTTGATATTGTTATTGCTTTATATTTTTTGTTTTCCTTGAGAAGGAGCGGGATTGAGTTTGCTCATTAAATATTTCAAAAGAGGTTGAAATTTAGGAAAATATCGGGATCTTAAATGTTTTCATTTGAATTTTGTATTTTTGAAAATAACGGGAGAGTACTATAATAACTTAAGAAATATTCGTGTAACCGCGTCGCAAGTATGATCCGCTCGCGGGGTAATTCCTTAAATTTATATTTGACCGTGTCACATGTATGATTCGCGAGCAAGGAAATGGATGTATCTATGGTTTGCGTCGTTCGACTCTCGGCAGTGCACAATTTACATTTATGTTGGATCGGGCCGAACGTCCTCGGTGGTATTTGTGTGTGATAATAGAATTGGAAGTTCTTCTCATAATTTTTATAAGTTCATTGTTTGTGCAATTATATGTCTTGAAGGAAGAAAGTGACTTAAGTTCTTAAATATGGTGAAGACTTGTTCAGTTCTCTTACTCTGAGTCTTATTGTTGTATATCATGCTTAATTGGAATTTCATAATATCATGTTATTGGCCCTAGTAAGTGTCGAAATCGGACCCTTGTCACTACTTCTTCGAGGTTAGACTAGATACTTACTAGGTACATATTATTTATGTACTCATGCTACTCTTCTGTACTTAATTGTATAAGATCTGAGGCAGGTGCATCTAGTTACCAGTCTGGTATGAAGATTTGATCTCCATCTTGAGACTTCACGATAAGCTGCCTTCCGAGCCATTCTGCAGCAGCTGGAATCTCTCTTATGTTTTATTTTTCTATCTATTTCCTTTCAGACAGTAGGCTAGTATTCTTTTGTATATTCTACTAGATTGCCCACATACTTATGACACCAGGTCTTGGCACACACTCTAATAGACTTATGATTTTGGTATTATTTACATGATTACAGTTTGTACTCATTTCTTCCATTTAATCTTGTCACGTTGGTAAATTTCTAAATCTTTCAACAAAATGTAGAATTCTTATCTACTTAGTAAGTTACCCAAACGGGAGATCACTAGTTTGTTCAGTGTTGGCTTGCCTAATAACGGTGTTGGGAGCCATCACAACCTATAATGGAATTTGGTCGTGAAAACATGGTATCAAAGCACTAGGTTCATGTAGGTCTCACAAGTTATGGGCAGTCCTAGTAGAGTCTTGCGGATCGGTGCAGAGACGTTCGTACTTATCTTCGAGAGGCTATAGGGTATTAAGAAACTACTCTTTGTTCATGTCCTATCGTGCACTTGATGGTACACTAAATTCCTTTCTCTAATTCTCTCACAGATGGTGAGGACGCGTATGACGGACGTTCCAGACCCGAGATGAGCTACTCCCCCCGTTGCTAGAGGTTGAAGCAGAGACCGGGTGAGGGAACCAGCGCGAGGTAGGGGACGAGGGCGTCCCAAAGATACCTTAGTAGCGCCACCAGAAGATCCAGTGGAGGATCCCACCTGGCGGTTCATGGACACCATGACTCAGGGTGGTTTATTTCCAGAAGACCTAGCCACATCTCAGGCAGGAGGGGGAGCAAGGACCCCTACTGCTCAGGATCCTGGGCACGCAGTTGCAGTATATCAGACTCTGGGTACACTACCCATGGGCGGAGCCCAGCCAGTTGCCGCAGCTGCACCTGAACCTAAACCCGCTGCGGACGGCAATCCACAGAATCTACTAGACAGATGGACTAGACTGCACACTCTTATCTTCGGGGGAGAGCGGCATGAGGATCCTCAAGACTTCATTGACAGGTGCAGGGACAACTTGCACAAGATGAGGATATTGGAGTCCCATGGGGTGGATTTCACTACTTTTCAGCTTGAGGGCAGGGCCCGTAGATGGTGGCAATCTTATATTCTTGGCAAACCAACGGGTTCTCCTCCCATGACTTGGGACCAGTTTACACAATGTTTCTTGGATAAGTATATTCCACCCTCTCATAGGGAAGAGTTGCGAGGTTAGTTCGAGCATCTGAAGCAGGGTCAGATGTCAATGACCGATTATGAGGTGAGATTTTCAGAGTTTTCTCGCCATGCACTTATGATACTTCCTACCGATGCAAAGCGAGTGTGGAGATTTGTCGCGGGGTTGAACCCTACTATCCGGTCTAGTATGGCCCGGGAGTTTAAGATGGGCACTGATTATTGGCTAGTAGTGGAGATTGCTCTGAGGATTGAGGGATACCGCTAGAGGGGTAGACATCAGATGCAGCAGGACAAGAGGACCCATTTCTCTTGAGAGTTTAGAGGTGTCCCAGCCAGCAGCATAGGTCAGTTTTGGAGGGGTTAGCCTAGCAGGCCCACATATCCGACACCACCACCCCCTCGCGGTGCTCCGACGCGACCCTATTTCAGCGCCATGCGAGAGAGTTCATACCGCCCACCAACCATCCAGGGTTCTCCTAGTGGGTATTCAGACCGTCAGGGTTAGACTTATGGGAAACAGTCTATGGTATTGAGAGGTTGTTACGAGTGTGGAGATCTGGGTCACATGAAGAGATCCTGTCCCAGACTTCGGGGCAAGGTAGTGCAGCAGGGTCAGCAACCCATGATTTCAGCTCCAGCAGTTACCCCAGTCGTCCGACCGCCTAGATGCGGAGGGCAGGTGGGTAGGGGCCGCCCGAGATGTGGAGGTCAGGTAGGTGGGGCTAGCCAGGTGGCTCTCCAGCCAGATGTTATGCTTTTTCGGCCAGACAAAATGCAGTGGCCTCAGATGATGTGATAACAGGTATTATTTCTGTCTGTGGTATGGATGCTTCGGTATTATTTGATCCAGGGTCTACCTATTCATATGTATCATCTCTGTTTGCTTATCTCCTGGATATTACCCGTGAGTTCTTGTGTACTCCTGTTTATGTGTCCACTCTTATGGGCGATTATATGGTTGTGTATTGGATCTATCACTCCTGTGTGGTCATATTCTGTGGTTACGAGACTAGAGCGGACCTTCTGTTACTTGATATGACCGACTTTGAAGTCATCCTGGGCATGGATTGGTTATCCCCATATCACGCCATCATTGATGGCCATGCCAAGACTATTACCTTAGAAATGCTAGAGTTACCTAGATTGGAATCGAAGGGTTCGTCTGTCAGTACATTTAGTCGGGTTATCTCTTTTTTGAAGGTTCGACATATGGTCGATAAGGGTTGTTTCGCTTATCTAGCCTATGTTCGGGATACTACTGCAGATTCTCCGATGATTGATTCAGTGCCAGTAGTCTGGGATTTCGCCGATGTGTTTCTTTCTGACCTTCTAGGCATGCCGCCAGATCGTGATATTGATTTCTGTATTGACTTGGCTCGGGGAACTCAGCCTATATCTATCCCACAATATCGTATGGCTCCGAAAGAATTGAAGCAGTTGAAGGAACAACTTAAGGAGTTACTAGAAAAGGGGTTTGTCAGACTGAGTGTATCATCTTGGGGTGCACCTATATTATTTGTGAAGAAGAAGGATGGGACTATGCGGATGTGTATTGATTACCACCAATTGAACAAAGTCACCATTAAGAACAAGTACCCGTTGCCGCGTATTGATGATTTGTTTGACCAGTTGCAGGGTGCTAGGGTGTTTTCTAAGATCAACTTGAGATCGGGATATCATCAGTTGAATATTCGGGACTCAGATGCTCCGAAGACTACCTTCCGTACTAGATATGGCCATTATGAGTTTCTAGTAATGTCCTTCGGCTTGACTAATGCCCCAGTGAAATTTATGGACTTGATGAACAGGGTGTTCAGGACTTATATTGATTCCTTCGTTATTGTCTTCATTGGTGACATCTTGTTTTACTCACGTAGCCTGTGGGAGCACGAGACACATTTGAGAGTGGTGCTTCAGACATTGCGAGAACAGAAGCTATATGCTAAGTTCTCCAAGTGTGAGTTTTGGTCAGATTCTGTGATATTCTTGGGGCATGTTGTATCAGACGAGGGTATTAAGGTGGATCCCAAGAAGATTGAGGCAGTTCAGAGTTGGCCTCGTCCTACTTCGGCGACTGAGATCAGGAGTTTCCTGGGGTTAGCAGGCTATTATCGCCTGTTTGTGGAGGGCTTTTTATCCATTGCGGCACCTTTGACTATATTGAACCAGAAGAGTGCCCCGTTTCGTTGGTCCGATGATTATTAAGAGAGCTTTCAGAAGCTCAAGACAACCTTGACTACAACACCACTTCTAGTGTTGCCTTTAGGTTCGGGGATGTATATTGTGTATTGCGACGCTTCATGCGTTGGCTTGGGTTTTGTATTGATGCAGGAGGGGCAAGTTATTACTTATGCTTCACGTCAGTTGAAGCCCTATGATAAGAATTACCCTGTGCACGATTTGGAGTTGGCCGTGATTGTTTATGATCTTAAGATCTGGAGGCATTATCTATATGGGGTGCCTTGTGAGGTTTACACTGATCACCGCAGTTTGCAGCACTTGTTCAAGCAAAGGGATCTCAATTTGAGGCAGTGCAGATGGCTTGAGTTACTGAAGGACTATGACATCACTATTTTTTATCATCTGGGCAAGGAGAATGTAGTCGCGGATGCCTTGAGCAGGAAGGCAAAGAGCATGGTTAGCTTGGCATTCATTTCAGCAGAGGAGAGCCACGAGCTTTGGACATTCAGTTTTTGGCTAACAGACTTGTGAGGTTGGATATTTTAGAGCCCAGCTGAGTTCTTGCATGTGTTGTTGCAAAGCCTTAATTATTGGGGAAGATGAAGGCTCGACAGTTTGATGACACGCATTTGGCACTTCTCAGAGAGACGGTACTACAGGGTGGTTCCAAGGAGGTTTCTATTAGCGAGGATAGTCTCCTGTGACTCCAAGGTCGTCTATGTGTTTCTAATGTCGATGGCCTGAGGGAGAGGATTTTAGAGGAGGTGCATAGTTCTCGGTACTCCATTCATCCAGGTGCGGCGAATAAAGAAAGACATAGTTGAGTGTCACACCTCCATTTTCAACTACCCGTGATTAATGAAGGGTAATAAGGGAGTTTTTCCACTTTAAGTGACATTATTCGGATTTGGAATTTATTATTATTATTTTTCAGAGTCGCCACCCGGATTTTTGATGATGTTCCCGGATACTGTTTAAAAAAAAAATCCCAAACTGAGGAAATTTTGCCTCTGTTTTAAGTTGTCTGCGACCAGAAATCTGAATAAGGAAGGGAGAAGGTGTTAGGCATTCCCGAGTTCCGTGGTTCTAGCACGGTCACTTAACTATTAATATTTGGACTAACTTATCTGATTATTTACATATTTTAGCCTATTGTTCATTTAACCGTTTAATTTTTAACCGCTTTTAGTATTTTATGGATTTATCTTGAAACAAGTCACGATGGCATGCACTTGCTCACTTTTTGGACACATTATAACTACGCCACATCAAATGTATCCGCAATTACAACATGTGATTTTTATTATAATTTGAAGTTGAAGACGGGGACATAAGTTGTCGCGCCCGAGTGTAGATTACGTAGTCAAGACTATGGTCGTGACGGTTTTATAATGCCTATTTGAGGCGATGTTTGATTATTCTTTATGTTTTCTATTTTTGAAAGAGCATTTTAGTTTAAGATTAATTAGGACATTTATTGATTTATCTTAAACAAGTCATGATGGCGTGCACTTGTTGTTTTTGAGCACATGGCAAACACGTCACATGAAATGCACCCGTGGTTGCTATGTACATTTTGTTAATGTTTGGAGTTGAGGGTCGGGGAGCATGAGTTGCCACTCCCGAGTGTAGATTATGGTAATTTTGGTACTTCCTATTGAAGCTCAAACTAAAAGAAGTATTTTTTTGCCTAGATCAAATTTTCTAGCCTAAAGGACAAGATTCTTGGGCTATGGCCATATTTTAGCCCGATCTATCATTTAACTCTTTGGCCAACCCTAATTACGACTAATTTATAGGGAGGTCACTAGTTTAGGAAATTCGACTAAGTCTTAATGATATTTACTTTTCAGTTTGATGAATAAATAGGAAACATGGTAATTAAAATACATGTTCATTCATACATACACTTACGAGGATAACACAACAGGTTTTTCCCGGTTTTCTATTTTTAGGCAGCCTAAACATAAATCTAAAATACTCATTAATTCTGAAATGGATTGGCAAGGTAAAATCACGCTACTTTCATAACTTTTATGGTTTCTAGAAAAGAACGAACCACATGCAGTCTTATTAATTTTGAGACAGTGATTCTTACTAATTTTAAACAGCCTAATCTCATGTTTCTAAAGGCTTAAAATTCACACATATGTATACATTGATTTTCGAAAATTTATAAGACACAAAATAGATTGAAGATAATCTACTGACTTTATTTATGTCGAAACTCTAACTAAATTTTGAAACAACCATTTCTCGAGATCCAGCGAAGTGTTTTTACAGATCTCACATGCGTTCTTTGCCTAATGTCATTTTCAGAATAGATAGAATGTAAATTCGAATTTTAGGAACATGAATAAAACTGAAATTAAGTGTACAGTCCAGTCTTAAATTACATTACAATGAGAGCTAAAAAATCGATACATGGGAATTATAACTTGACTGCTGCTATACATTTTCCGAATGAAAGAAACTGAAATAAAAATTCCAACTAATTTGACTCAAAGCTCCCTTGAGGCCTCTCATTCAAGCTTTCACTTTGTAATATGTAGAACACCCCAACTCATTAGGTGTTATGCATTCATTGGAACCAAACTGACCATGAGAAAGTCAATTCCAATCCTGATGATGCTTATGTTTATCTGTTCCAAGGATAGAATCATTTATGTACTCGTTTGGCGTGAATATGATCATGAAATGATCAAACTCAACCCAAGAATGTCATTGTTATACCTTGGACCTTTAGTCCATGCTTATTCCTTGACTTTGATTATTTAGGCGTGTTTTAGAGAATAAAACTGATCATATTGAGGATTCAGATTCTTTCCTCTAAGGAGCCTTTGATTATCCACTTTATATTCACAAAGGGTGATTTTCAGCACCCTAAACTATTGTTTATGCGCTATCAAAGGGGTGAATTTGACTATTACAGAGTCAGATTCATCTACCCTAGTGCTACTACTAACATAATTCTAAACTATATAGAAACTTTGACTATTTAGGCATTTTAGAGAATGAACCTGACGATTCAGAGGTTCAGATTCCTCAACTCTAATTCACTTTTAACTACATAATTTGTACCTTTTGAAGGGTAAACTTCATCCAACCATGATAATGTTTGTGCACTCATCATGGGGTGAGTTTGATTATTAGGGAATCAAACTCATCTACCCTAGTGCAAATTACCCTAATATGCTAAGTATAAAATTAACATCTAACTACCAAATGCTAAATCTATTGACAGAAACTTAGCAAATAATCAAACTAATTCCAGGAATTGCATATATACATTTAAATAATAGTAACCTTACTTCAGTTTTTATATCAAGAATGGAGGAGAAGAAGATTCAGATTAATACAAGCTTAAAATAAACACAACACGAGTCAACAATTTCAACACAATTAATTTTATCTAAAGGTTCACTGTTACATACCTTTAAAGAGGAAAAAACAACAAAAAGACTTGACCAAATAAAGGTCAAGTATGAACAACAATCAGCAAGAAGGAAGAGAATTCAACAGCAGCAAATAGAAAACCCAGGGAAAAAACCAAGCAGTCCAGCAAGAATTAAACCAGAAATCTTGAGTATGAATGTTTGAAGAAAACTCCCAGAAATCAGAAATCCAAAAAGAAAAGATAGCAGCTGAACTAGGCCATCTATTTCTGAACTTATTTTCAAAAAGGAAATCATATTTTTTCTCTTTTCTAATAATAATTTTCTTTTTGAAAACCTTTTATTTTCGAATGGAAAGTATTTCTGTCTTTTTCAGCAGCTAGAAGAGAGTCTTTTTTAGAGTGCACCAAAAAAATCTCCTTTAGACTAAGGGGAGGGGGTCTATTTATAAGATATTTGGGAATGGGATATTCTTTGGAATGTTCCCAATCCAAAAGCTGAAAATAGTACAAAATAGTACATAGGGAAGATGTCAACCTTATCTTTGGGACAACTGACCTATTCTAGAACTTTCCCTACCCATTAAAAGACCCTTTTACCCTTAAAATCCGACTTGCTAATATACATTACCTAATGTATCCCTTGTAGTCCCTGAATTTACCATTGGGTAATCAGGGTTACTCACTTGGGTTATTATTTAACTTTGGTTAGTTAAAAGCTAGTTAACCCATTTTAATTAACTAGGGGTTGTTCTTGACTAGGGTTAGGTTAACTAATTAAAGGTTAATTGATTAAGTTCCTATTAGTCTACTAGGTTTAGCTTGTTAATAAATTCAAATCAATCAATTTAACTCCTAAACCTAAGTTAACTGATTCAATTTGGATAATTCAACTCGATTACCTAAAATCAGAAACTTAACTAACTATTAAGACTAGGTTAACTAATTTGTTTTAGTTAATTAATCCTAAACTAATTATCTTAGACAGATTTTAGGATTTAGTTAATTACTTAAGAGACTATTAGACTAGGTTAACCTATTTAAACAAGTGTCTTTTATAAGCTACTATTAACTAGGTTAAACTTGAGTTAGGATTAAACTAAGTTAATCCATGACCATATACTGGTTCAGGATTAACTGATTTCTTAATTAGTTGGGTAATTAATCAACTAATCTAATTATAACAATGCTCCAATAAACTTATGAAGCAGAAACAGTAAATCCTAACAAGTTTTTTGAACAAGAATCAATTATAATGAATAGTCTACCCAAACAAAGCAAGTAATCATGATTGTCGAAAGAAAAACTATTACTAATTGACGGGAATTAACACATGAACAAACATGAAACAAGTTATGAATTTGAACTTAGCATGAATCGGCATAGGTAACAGTAGGAAAGAAATCAAACAAGATTACAAGATAAATGAACATGTTAATCACGTAAATCATGCTATCAAATTCAGGAAATTTACAGAAAACAAGAAAGACAGTTAAAACGGCATTCTAAACGACATACATGATTCTGTTTCAAGAAAGTAAAAAATAAAGAAAAGGAAAAGCACAATGAACATAAAAAAGGGGAAAAAGTACCCGTAGGGTGATTTGGCCGGATATGGATTTCTAGGTTTTCAGTACCTTAGATCTGAAATTGAAGGAATTTGGGTGGATTTTTGAGGAAGTTAATAACAGGACGAGGTTGAGGGGAGGACGAGGATCATCTGGTGAAAAATTGGGGTCGATTAGGTGAAGCTCCGCCGCTGGTGGCGATTTCCAGTCGGTGGAGGATGGCGGCTAGGGTTTGGGCTTTAGAGAGAAGAGAGAAGGGTGAGGCGGCTAGGGTTTGGGGAGGTTAGACTTTGGGCAACTTGAGGGTAGGTGGGAGGGGGTTGGACAATTATATATTTGTGTGTCCTTAGTTTAGGACTGTTGGATCAATAAGATCCAACGGCTACGAGGCTTGGGGGATGAAACGGGGTCGTTTAGGACAGGGGTTGGACGGATCAAAGGGGGAATCTGGGCTGGGCAGGTGAGTGTTTGTAGAGACTAGATTTGGGCCTGGGTTTCTTTTTAGCCCAGGTCCGATTTTTTAAAACATCTTAAGCTTAATTAAAAACCTTAATTTAGTTAATACTAGTTCTAATTAAATTAAAATATAACAACTAATTGTCCTTGCTTCATGGATTAATTAAGGATAAAATGATTAATTTTATACTCATAATTAAATCTGTCATTTATTGGATAAAAATGACTAATTTTAGTAATTAGTTGTTAAAAACTACATTACATCAAATAACCATTATTTGTCCATTTTTAATTCAATTAATTACAAATAAAAAGTTCACAATTCTTCGATAACGGTGATGCAATTTTAATAATTTTTAAAGATGAATCATGGGTATGCAAAATGCAAACAATTCACAATTAATCACTAAAAATCAACAAAAATTCATAAAACCCATAAATTTATTGAGATTTTTATATGATGATATGGTGAGTAAAAATCACGTGGTCACATCTGCCCCTCTTTGCTCGGAAACATGAAGAGCTTTCAGGCAAAGACAAAGTGAGCAGTCATAAACGACTTTACCCATTCATAAGTTCCATTATGAAGTGTTTTGGAAAAGCTTGACCGAACCTTGCTTCAGAGGTTGCCTACATATCCTTGGCAATAAAGGAATCATGTCGGTGTAGTTCTGGAAGTTTTGGTGGCTGGGACTACCGGAAAGCTGTGATTTCACTGTTGTTGCTGCTGTTACTGCTGTTGATCTCCTTATTACACCAAAGTAACAAAACAAAAGACTGACTACCTATCAGCTGCTAGTTACAAGATTCATATCTAAGACTTAGTCTTGAGTCTTGGTCTTCTATTCACTCTAGCCTAGATCTTGATGTTTGTTAACCGCAGGTGCTAGTTTCGTCTTATCGTTCCTCGGATCAAGGCAGGATATACTTGACGGATGACTTCAACTTCGTCCTGAATAGTCCGTGTTTTCTTCGTTTATGCACTTTTGGATTCAATCCTCTCTTTCCTCTTTCTTTTATTATTCTGGATCGAAACTTCTTCTTTTGGTCGTCTCGAGTCCATTATCCTGCACAAAAAAAAAAAAAAAAAAACAAACGAATGAAATTTTCTGCCCCAGTTTTTACTAGGAAAATTTCGTGAGTTATTGTAAGGGAATCTACACTACTTTGTTTTGGAGAGCGATTAAAAGCCAGTAGCAGTGCACCCGAAATTATTGTAGACTAGGGAGTGGAAACCCTATATCTCAAAGCAAGATAAACTAGGGGTTGGAGACCCTATGTTGCAAACTGAAATCAACTAGGGATTGTATACCCTATGCCGGACAAGAAATCAATTAGGGAACGTATACCCTTAATTGGAGGAGAAAACCGCAATTAGGGATGGTATACCCTTAATTGGAAAGGAAATCATCAATTTGGGAATGTAAACCCTTAATTGGCATCGACTAGGGAGCGCGTGCAACTATGTCGGGAAAATAAAATCAATTAGGGAATGTATACCCTTAGTTGGAAAAGAAAACATCAATTAGGGAATGTATATCCTTAATTAGAAAATCAAAACATCATTTAGGGAATGTATACCCTTAATTGGCATCGATTAGGGAGCGTGTGCACCCATGTCGGGAAAAGAAAATCAATTAGGAAATGTATACCCTTAATTGGAAAAGAAAGCAACAATTAGGGAATGTATACCCTTTGTCACACCTCCTTTTTCACTACCCCCCGGATTAATGAAGGGTAATAAGGGAGTTTTTTCACTTTAAGTGACATTATTCGGATTTGGGATTTATTTTAATTTTTTAGAGTCGCCACCCGGATTTTTGACGATGCTCCGGGACACCGTTTATTTCTTGAAATCCCAAACCGAGGATAATTTGACTCTATTTAAAATGTCTGCGACCAGAAATCCGAGTAAGGAATTCTGTTAACCCGGGAGAAGGTGTTAGGCATTCCCGAGTTCCGTGGTTCTAGTACGGTCGCTTAACTATTAATATTTGGCCTAAATTATCTGATTATTTATATATTTTAAACCTATTTTGCATTTAGCCTTTTTGATTTTTAAACCACTTTTAGTGTTTATGGAATTATTTTAATACCAGTCATGATGACGTGCACTTGTTATTTTTGGACACGTTGCAAACCGCGCCACATGAAATGTTCCCGCGATTTAAAACATGTTTATTTTAATTAATTTTTTGATTTATAGTCGGGTACATGAGTTGCCACACCCGAGTGTAGATTATATATTTATGACTATGGTCATGACGATTAAAAATGCCTATTTGAGGCGATACTCAATTATTCTCTAAGTTTTGGAATATTTATTTAAAAGAGGTATTTTTGGCTTACGGGGTATGTATATAAAGAATTTTGATATTTATTGGATTATTTTGAAACAAGTCACGATGTCATACACTTGCCGTTTCGGTACACGTCGCAAACCGTGCCATATGAAATGCACCGCGATTTATGACATATTATTTTTATTGTTGTTTAAAGTTACGGTCGGGTCACATGAAATGCACGCCCGAATGAGATTTTATGTATCGTGACTATGCCACAGGAACCGTACCCATGGACACGATGATTCATGATCGTTTTCATAAGTTTCGGATTACCGTGAGGCTTAAGAGTTATACATTCTTTTGACTTAACATCACTCGTGACCTATTTTTATTCCTTACCAATAAAGAAACAACTCCAATTTTTCATTTATCCAATTAATCACGAAATGCAGCAAGAGATTTAATTGACAAATTTAGTACGACAAAAGAAACAAAAATAGCATAAAAGCAAGCTCACAAACTAAAATCTCACAAGATCACATACGCCATTTTTAATGGATAAGAACAAACTAAAGAGAAGGAATCAAAATGCCACAATTAATAGGAAATAAAAAGCTCCAAATATCATATGAATCATGCTCAAACACATACTTCATTTTTTACTATTTTCAATGGTTTAGAGCCTCAAATTCTAAAATCATTTTTTGGCATGTTAAACACGATGCATAAATATTATTAGAAGCAGCAAATAGAAAAGCTAATCTTGAAACCATAGGAAAATTCATAAGACTTCAAAGTCATGCATTAACTAGAAATAAGGTAAGTCAATACTGGACCTTTCACTGTAGCAAATTTCTTTGATAATTGAATAATGGAGCACCCCACAACAAACAAAAGTACAGGAAATACTCTGTTTCAAATGAACGTGCAATGGTAAGCTTCGATAGAAAATTATTCCGAAACTGAACCGTGACCGAAGTTCGAATAGGAACACGCCGGCGAAGCTAGAGCTCGACTGGAGTCAGCAACCAATTCGAACGACAAACTCAACTTCATATCAATCGAACTCCATTTGAACAAAATCTCGAAGAAGAAATTGATTTTCAATTTTCAATTTTTTGTTTTGTTTTCTATCATCTTTCTTGTTCGTGTGTGTGGTCGAAAGGGGGGTGGGTGGGGTGTTGCTTTCTCCGGTGAGTACTGGGCGGTGAGATCCGGCGGGAAGCAGCTGCTGTTGGCTGATGGAGGTTGAGGGTGAGGGCTGCTGTGAGGAGGAAGTAGGGAGGGGAATTAATCCGCTGCCATTTTTTTGTGGGTTTTTTTTAATGTGTAGTGTCTAATGTGTGTTTGTTTGGCCGATGGTGACCGGAAGAAGGATGGGGTTGTGGGCGGGTAGAACTCTGGTGGTGATGGAGCTCACTGGCAGAGATGAGGGATGGCGTGCTGGTTAGGGTGTTTTCCGGCGAGGGTCTTGGCTGCTACTTTTGAAGGGATATCGGCCAGGGGAGAATGAAGAAGAAGAGGTAACGGGGGTTTGGGG
>ML364885.1:0-17331 GCA_005239505.1 Nicotiana paniculata | reverse complement strand
ATGTCATCAATATAAACTTCCATTTATTTTCCTATTTGTTCTTCGAACATTCGATTTACTAGGAGTTGATAAGTTTCACCAGCATTTTTTAGGCCGAACGGCATTACATTATAACAATAGGTGTTGTATTTAGTGATAAACAAAGTCTTTTCCTGATCCTCCGGGTTCATCTGTATTTGATTGTACCAGGAGTAGGAATCAAGAAAATTGAGAATCTCGTGGCCGGCCGTGGCATCGATCATACGTTGATATTCGGCAAAGGAAAAAAATCTTTAGGGCATTCTTTGTTTAAGTCTTTATAATCTACGCACCTTCTAAGTTTATTTCCCTTCTTAGAGACTACCACTACGTTTGCTAACCATTCAGGATATTTTACTTCCTGAATGGACCCTCTTTTGACAAGTTTGGTTACCTCGTCCTTGATGAATTCATGCTTGACCTTAGATTGGGGCTTTCTCTTTTGTTTTACTGGACGGGACTTCGGCTCCAAGCTCAATCAATTGTAGTGATGTCCGGTGGGATCCCTGTCATCTCGAGGTGGGACCAATCAAAGCAATCCATGTTATCTAGAAGAAATTGAATGTGTTATTTACTGAGCTCGAGAGTTAACCCCGTGCCCAGGGATACTTTTTGTTCGGGCATGTACTCGATCAGTATGACTCGTTCCAGCTCTTCCACTGTTGATTTTTTGGCGTCGGACTCATCGGGAATTTTAAAAGATCGGTGAATCCAATGCTCATCATCCTTGTTTGTCCTCTGATACTCTGATTGGGTCGAGGCTGGTACATATGGTTGCTATTTGGCCTCTTGTTTTCCCTTCGAATCTGATTCCTTTGTTGATGGGAGTGCCGGGACCGATATCACTTCATCGACTACGAATATCTACTGGGCAGCAGGTTGCTTTCCTCACACCGTTTTGACTCCCTCCGGTGTCGGGAACTTCAGAAATTTGTGGAGGGTCAAGGGTACTGCCCTCATATTATGGATCCAAGGTCTTCCGAGCAGGGCGTTGTACCTCATGTCACCTTCGATCACGTGGAACTTTGTTTCTTGGATGGTCCCGACCACGTTCATTGGCAAGAGACTTTTGCCTTTGGTGGTTTCACTTGCCATGCTGAAACCATTAAGGACCCGGGCCGCGAGCACAATTTGATAATGTAAGTCGGGCTGCTCTACGACCCTCGATCGGATGATGTTGACCGAGCTACCTGGATCAATCAAACCACGTTTAACTTGAATTTTATTCATAATAATAGATATTACCAGTGCATCATTGTGGGGTTGTGAGATCCCCAATGCATCCTCGATGTTGAAAGACAAGGTCCCTTCTGGTACATAGTCCCGAGTTTGCTTTTTCCCCGTGATCGACACCTTGGTGCATTTGAATATGGGTCATTGTGGAATGTCGACCCCACTGACGATCATGTGAATCACAAGTTTTGATTCTTCCTGTTTGTATCCCTGTATCTGAAGTGGTTCTGAGCTCGGCCACTCAAGAATTCTCGAAGATGACCCTTGTTAAACAGACGATTTACTTCCTCCCTTAGCTATCTGCAGTCCTCTGTTCTATGGCCATGAGTACCATGGTATTTGCACATCTGATTAGGATTTCTGTGGGCTAGATCGGTCTGTAGGGATCAAGGCCACCTGGTATCTTTTATTCACCCAATGGATGATACAATAGTTGATGCATCAATGTTGACGTTGTATTCTGATTGCCGTGGTGCTTTTGTGGGATCGACATTTCTATCAAAACCTCTCTTACTCATGAGCCCTCGGGAGCTCTGTCCTCGATCATTTCTTTGATCACTTCGAACGAGGTTGTGTCCAGGACCGTTGTTTCTCCGATCTCCACCATATGGTTGATACCGATCTCTGTTTGATCGTGGTTCTCTGCCGATGTGTCTTTGAATTCTGCTGACTTGCCTATTTGGGTAAACGGAACCGGAAGGCGTTCCCAACTGATCATCCCCGACCTTGATTTTTTACTGGTACTGATTATGCACATCGGCCCAGGTCACTGCTGGAATCAATTAAATTCTACTTTAACTATCGTAAGGCCACCGAACTTTGTACGTTCAACGCTTGAGTAAAAGCCTGGACGACCCAGTAATCTGTGACCGAGGGTAAGTCCATGCGTTCCATCTGGAACCGAGATACGAACTCTCTCAGCATTTTGTTGTCTTTTTGCTTCACTTTGAAGAGGTCCAACTTCCTAGTCTGGAACTTTATGGCTCCGGCGTGTGCTTTGATGAAGGAATCAACGAGCATGGCAAAGGAATCAATAGAATTGGGCGGCAAATATTGGTTTCATATCATTGCCCCCTTCGATAAAGTTTTTCTGAACTTATTCAGCAGAATGGACTCAAATCTCATCATCCTCAAAATCATTCCCCATTATGGCGCATGTGTAAGAGGTGACATGCTCATTGGGGTCAGTGGTTCCATTATACTCGGGAATTTCTGGCATGCGGATTTTCTTTGGGATAGGTTTAGGAGCCGCACTTGGGGGGAAAGGCTTTTCTACAAACTTCTTCGAATCCAAACCCTTCAGAATCGGTGGTGCCCCTGGAATCTGATCAACTCGAGAGTTATACGTCTCTACCTTTTTGTCATTTGCCTAAATCTTCTACTCCCCTGATTCGATTCGCTTTGTGAGCTCTTCGTGCTTTTCATAATGGCGGGGTCAGTCCCCGATTCGTTCGCGTTTGAACTCTCCGGTATTGGTTCGGCCATGTGAACAACTTCCAGTGAGGGCTCGGGTTCAGCTCTACTCGGTGCACGGTTCTGACTTTGGAGATGCGCTATGGAATCTTGTTGAGCCTGCAACATTTCAAATATTAATCGAAGGCTGAGTCTTCCATCTTCGCCGCCCTGTGTATCTTGACCGGCTGGTCGAACGTCTCTGTGGATGCTATTTTCGGGGTCGACACCCAGATTCGCATTTAGGGCGACATGGGAACTGACGTCGGTGGAGTGTGCAGCTAATACTCCCTCGAGGCCAGCATGAGGTACTTCGATCCCTGGAGCAGCTATATTGTCATTTTCCCCATTAAAACCAAGGTCGTTGTCGGCGTGTGTGGGTACTGTTTAAGAGTTCTGCATGTTGATCCTAAAATCAAAAACACTTACGAGAACAAGCGTAAAGCAGTGTGTGTTATGAGAAATAGTACTAAGCAATCACTATTATCCTTAGCCCCATGGTGGGCGCCAAACTTTTTACCCTTAAAATAGGATAACAATTAAATTTAGTAGTGGCTTTAAGGATATGTGATTTCATCTAGCACAAATTTATGAATACGATAATTAATGTTAACAATTGACTAAAAAATATAGCAAACCAGTATAAAAATGCAATTTGACCATCGAGCTAGATCTCCCTCGAACCGGCTGAGAATAAGAAATATGAACTGAACTAGAGAGTAAGAGAGTTTAAGAGAGAAAAGAATATCGTATTACTTTGCTATGCGAAAATTATATGATTATAAATGATTGGAACCCCTTTATATAGTATAGGAATTCTACTTATGGTACAATTCTAAATACAATAGGAAATACCATGATTGACTAAATAACTGTTCTTGATTTAATCCGTTTAGAGATTTTCGCCACGATCCTCGACCGGTCACATAAATCTCGGATTTCCGTTAATATGCTATATTCGGTCTTGCTCGATGTCCATCTTGTTTAGTCTCGATCACTGTTGGTCTCGATCTCGATTGGTATTTCAAATGCCGATCTCGGTACCTCACCTTCTTGTCTCGATCTGATGTAACACGGGGCTGATCCTCGGCCCACCATCCTTGTCTCGGTTAGTCAACAAAATCGGGTGAGCCCGATTTCGACCATATACAAGTATATTATAACTGGTTGATTACCAGAACTCATTCTCATTGCTCTCACTTATCCTCAAAATTTCATCTTCTATTATCTTCACGTCCCTGTACAGAATGTTGCAGATCTTGTTGTTTGCCCCTGTATCTACCCCTAAGGTGTGAGGTGTTTATCGTTATAATCACTGTAGAAGTGCATTTGCCGGATTAGGAATGATACTTGACTGGTTCACTTCTTCTACCAAACCTTGCATCTAGGACTCATTAGTTATGGAATGGCCTTCGTTGTCCTGGAAAAACTAAGATCATATATATACTTATTATGAAAGAAGAAGAAAAAAGGAACTCACAAGAATGAGGTATCTTAAGAAAAGATATAATTAGCACTAATGATGAGGAAAGATATTAGTATAAAATAACTGCAAAACAGAAGGAACTTAAAAGAAATTTAAGAAAAGAGTCTCAAATAATTCATAAATTTTAAAGTAAAAACCTCACAATATACTGGTACGTGGGTATTCCATAAGTATCAATTGTACAAGACCTCTCATCTAAGATGACAACATCTACGAAGGAAAACAATTTGAAGAAAACAAATAGTAAAAGTCTAAGCTAAAAAGGGACAAATAGATCGAACATATGGAACATTAATATCATATAATTTACATAACATTTTCAAAGTTTTTTTTTTAAAAAAAAGAAAAGAAATAAAGAGAGAATTCATGTCACGCCCAAATCTGGAAGAGCTGGACACGACACTTAGTGTCTTAAACTTGTGACCCAGTGAACTAGTATTTTCTTTTATCCTTAGACTTAAACAATGCATGCTTCATGATAAAGAAATTCTTAAATGAATTTTAAGTAATTAATATTGGGTATGATAGCCCATAAATTTTTTAAAAGCTTTATATAATACAACGATAGTATTCTATACATAATTACATGATTCAACAATGTAAATAGAGGAGAACAATTTGATGCTCTCGGCGCACGATAAGCCAAGGCAGGCTAACGTGCACCACTGATGTCAAGGAAGCGAAGGCAAGCAACTACGCCGGTAAACTCTGTGATACAAACCCTTACTCCATTAACCTTTGGAAGTTTCTTACCAACTGGGCTTAAACCAATTGATGAGGACATTGAGCTAGCTGAGAAGGAGGAGATGAACAGAAACCAATGGAACAGTAATTGTGCGACTACTATAATTGAGCATCAGAAGAACAAGGAGCAGCTACCAACGAGCCCGAAACGTCTTCAATTCTCTGAAGCTGGGTCATTGAGACAGAATATAGATCTAGATCTAGGAAATGCAGAGATGGGAAAGGATAGAACAATACATGCAAAAGAGATCAGGATGCAGAATAGGAACTCGCGAATGGGTATGAGGCTGGATTATGTACCGCCAAGCCATAGAGAAGGTAAAATAATAATACAAATTGAGGAAGAAGATGTGAATGAACTAAAGGATTATTGGATAATGCTTTAATTGGATATGTACAGGGGGATACACCATATGAGAAATCTATGGTGAACTACATTGAAACAGTTTGGGACTTTGTAGACAAGCCTCAAGTACTATATCATCAAGATGGATACTATGTGTTCAGATTTAAAAAGGGAGAAGATAAGGAAGATGTAATGCAAGAAGGACCTTACACTTATCACAACAAGCCACTGATACTGCAGAATTAGGAGAGAGATTTTCATTTTGATCCTAAGTGTATCACCACTATTTCACTTTGGATTCAATTTCCTAGCCTATCAGTAGGATACTGGACTACAGATGCCTTGAGTAAAGTGGCAAGTGCTGTAGGATTGCCAATGTATACAGATAAATACACAGCTGACTTAGGGAAGATATCCTATGCAAGAGTACTAGTGAAAGTGGATATAACAAAATCATTGGTGGAGACAGTTGAAATCATAACTCCTACGAGTGTGAAACAACAGGAAATTGTGTCTGAATGGAAGCCAAAGTTCTGTACTGAATGTTTACACTTTGGACATGAACTGATTGAATGCTGGAAATTGAATAAGAAGGAGGAGAATGAAGAATTCCAACTACCTAGAAGAAGAAATAGAGGCAGAAGAAAGAGAATCATTTAAGAGTGGAAACCAAAGGAACAACAAGGAAAGGAATAGAAGAATGAAGTATCAGGTGAAATACAGCAGCCTATAGAAGATGATAAGGTGACACATCAAAGTGGCATAGTTCAAATAGGAAAAATGGTTCTAAATACAGGGGAATATGAAGAACAAAACAGCTCCCTAAGCAACCATGGTAGAAGTGTAGGTCCAAATAGATTCACAGTGCTGGATGAGATGGGACAGACATATGAACAGGGAGGAGGCATGGATCATGATCCTACACAACACCTGCCATGATCATAAGCACATGGAATATAAGAGAGCTAAATAAGCCCTATAGGCAAAAAGAGTTGAAAATCTTTTTGCAGAAGAATAAGATTGATATCCTAGGATGTCCGGAAACCAGAGTTAAAGAAAAAAAAGTCAAAAACAATACTATATAGAATAGCAAAGGATTGGGGATATTGTTGCAATTATGCTAAAGATGAAAATGGCAGAATATGGTTGATATGGAAGTTAAACTTATCAGTTGATATGATGCAAGTTCATGAACAATGTATTCACTGTAGAGTTACTGATACAATAAATGGGAACCAGACTACGTTGTCAGTGGTGTATGCTAGAAACAAGATTCAGGAGAGAACCAACTTATGGGAAGAACTGAAAAGAATGGGAGGACTGACTCAACTTCCATGGATCATAAGTGGGAACTTTAATAGTGTTTTGAGTACTGATGATAGATTGGGGAAGCCAGTCACTATAAATGAGATAAAGGAGTTCAAGGAGTGCATTGATGCTATACAGTTAACCCCTTTGAAGACAAAATGATGTTTTTATACTTGGTGCAATAAACAACAAGCAACTGATAGGGTGTACATCGGAATTGATTGGGCCCTTGGTAACTTTGAGTGGATCAGAGAATATGGACATGTGGAAGCTGTTTGTTTGGAACCTGGAGTATCGGATCACTCTCATATAGTGATTAATATGGAAAAGGAAAAACATATACCATAAACCATTTAAGATATATATGGTGACAATGGAACACAGAGAGTGCAAACCTATGGTAGATGATATATGGAGGCAGAAGATGGACTGTGATCCTATTGAAAGTATATGGAAAAAACTGCAGAAGCTGAAATTGATGTCAAAAAGATTGAATAAGGAGATGACAAGCTATGGGAGAAGACTGAATCAAACTAGACAGAAGCTAGAACATGTGCAAAATAGTCTGAAGATTAGTCCCTTAAACCAAGAAGTGATTGAAGAAGAAAAATTGACATTACAGGAATTAGAGAAGTGGAGCATAATAAAGGAAAGAATCTTGAGGCAGAAGTCAAGAGTGAATTGGATAGACTTTGGATATTCAAACTCCAAGTATTTCTATGCTCAGTTGAAGATGAGAACAAGCAGGAACTCAATAACTTATGTCTACAATGCAGGAAGAAATAGAGTTACAGAACCTCAAAAAGTAGAAAAGGAATTTATTACCTTATTTAAGCAACTCATGGGGACAGATATTGGGATTAAGCCATGTCCAAATTCAAAAGTCATCAAAGAAGGAGTATGCCTATCAATGCAGCAGCAACTAGAGTTAATACAGGAAGTAACACATGAAGAAATAGATGAAGCAGTGAAAGAAATGCCAAATGACAAAGCACCAGGAGTTGTATTTCCAGTCGAGTTTCTTAAAATGCATTGGCATGAAGTTAGACAAGAGGTATATGAAGCAGTGGAATTCTTTTTCAAGACATGCAAGATGAAGAAAGCTTGGAATTGCACAGCCATAACATTGATTCCCAAAGGACCAACCCCTACTACAGTGAAAGACTATAGACCAATAACTTGCTGCACTACTGTTTACAAAGTTATTGAAAACATTCTGACCAGAAGGATACATAAGGTAATAGACAACATAATTGGGAAAGCACAATCAGCGTTCATAGAGGGGAGAATCAGTGTGGATAATGCTTTGTTTAGTCATGAATTGTTTAATGGCTACAATAGAAAAAGATTATCACCAAGGTGGATTCTCAAGGTTGATTTAAAGAAAGCATATGACTCACTTGATTGGAAATTCTTAAGACATATGCTCATAGAATTTGGTTTTCCTTAGAAGTGCATTGGATGGATTATGGAGTGTGTGACAACAGTGTCGTACTCATTAACACTTAGGAGGACTGACAAAACCTTTTCCTTCTAAGAGAGGTATTAGGCAAGGAGATCCTATGTGTCTTTACCTATTTGTGATTGCTACGGATTACTTGTAGAGGGAGATGAATACACTGAAAATGCAGAAGGAGTTCAAGTTTCACCCAAAATGCAAGAAGCTGAGAGTAACACACATATGTTTTGCTGACGATTTGTTAATGATTTGCAGGGGTTACAAACAATCAATTAATGCATTGTAGAACACTTTTGATAATTTTTCAAAGGCATCAGGACTACAAGCAAGTGCAGAGAAGAGTTCACTATATATGGGTGGGGTTACTCAGCAATTCCAAGAAGAGATTATTCAACTTACTAGATATGTAAAGGGCAGTCTGCCTTTTAAATATCTGGGAGTCCCATTGTCTACAAGGAAGCTGAATATACATCAATGTATGCCTTTGGTCGAGAAAATCCCAGACAGGGTAAGGTGCTGGTCAGCTAGAATGCTATCATATTCTGTAAGGGTGCAGCTAATCAAATAAGTCCTATTTGGTGTACAAACATATTGGGCACAAATCTTCTAAATGTGATCAATATGAAGATTTGGAACAAAGCAGCAGTGATGAAACACCTGTGGGCATTGACTAAAAAGAAGGATGCACTATGGATTAGATGGGCTCATACATACTACATAAAGAGCAGAAGTATTGAAGATATACACACACCTAAAGCTGCAACAAGGGTGGTGAGGAAGATCATTGAAACAAAAGAATATGTACTGAAGATGAGGACAGATCAACATGACATTGCAACTATTCTGGGGAAGTTTGAGAGGCAAGGTAAATTCCAGATACATAAGGCATATGTACAGCTGCAGCCTCAATTCAGTTGGGTGGAATGGAAAAGTATACACTTGCACTCACAAATTCATCCAAGATTCAAGTTTCATCTATGGTTGGCTATTAATCAAAGATTAGCAACTATAGAAAGGCTTGCTAAATTTGGCATACAAGTGTAGACATAGTGTGTATTCTGTGGGCAAGATGATGAAACATTTGAGCATCTGTATTTTGACTATCAGGGTTCAAACAAACTGTGGGAGAGGATTTTGAAATGGCTAGGATACCCAAGACAGATAAAGGAATGGAAGCATGAATTGAACTGGATCAACAACATGGCAAAGAAGAAAGACTGTAAAGCACAGATGACCACGACAACTTTTGCAATGGTTGTGTATTGCATATGGCATGAAAGAAATGCAATGAGATTCAACAAAGGGAGATACAATATAGATGGAATATGCAAGGATATTGCAATGCATATACATATACAGGGAAGGAAGAAAATTAAATGGGGGCCAGGATTGAAACATGTAGATAATATGCCTTAGTATAGAATGTAGTATGCTTACTTAGTATAAGTATACTTGTAATTGAAATAAGAGATTAAAGGTCAGCGTTAATCTAATTTTGTAATAACTTTTTTGATGAAATAAAAGTAAATTTTCGTCAAAAAAAAAAAACAGTCTAAATAGAGTTTTTATGATAATAAACACTTAAATGCATAAATAAAATACACTCAAAATACTCACTAAAACAGTAGGGGGCTCACCATATCAGCTGGAGAAGAGAGGAATATACCTAATGAAGATCCAGTCATCCACTAGTATCAATACATGCATCCACGAAGAGTACATCANCCTCCAAAATAAAAGGAACTTGAGTATATAATGAAAAGTAATTGTATGAATCATCAGTTTTCACAAAAAAAAAAAAAAAAGTAGGACAAGAACAATAGAAGAAACATGAATGGATAATATGCAATTTTAATTTTAATAAAATATTTTATAAAAAAGATCAATTTATAAGTTGAAATCATTTCATAATTTGGTTTGAAGCTTTAAACAAACTCTTATATTTAGTGAGAGTCCCTAGTGCCGACATAATATTTGTTACCATGTGTACATTCATGGAAGTCGAGCCCCTTCCGCATCGATTAGGCTTTCCCACCATAATGTCGTAGAATTTTGATAACTTTGCTAAATCATCAGTCCCAACTTATATATATTAAGGGAATCCAATCAGGGTAACTATCTAAGCCACGGAACGATAATAGTATATAGTTGTTAAGTCCAACTCATGCTGATATATGACATTTACACAGGCACATAGGTTCGGGTATTGAATTTATTTGCAAACACCTTTTTGGGTCTTGAAAAATACTTCTAAAATATTTTTATACTTTTCGGCACCATCGATCCTTTCGTAAAAATATTATTATCTTTGGATTTTTCATAATAGTTAAAACCTCTGGCCCATAATCATAATCTTTAAATTAGGTTCGATATCCACAAATATTCTCTTTTCATTTCATAGTCATTTGTCTTTATTAATTGAAACTATAAAGTCATATTCATATTCATGGAAAAGCTTTAACACCATATTCCTTTTAATTTATATCTTGAAACATTCATATTCATAGTCATTTTAATGTGACAGTCATATCATCATGCATTGCCACGATCCAAAATTTTAATCATAAACTCATGATGGCGCCTAACATCCATTTGCTAGGCAAGCTAACGTTAGCTAGTAACTTACCTATTTTTAGCAGTTAAATCGGAATATTAATTATACAAAACTGAAATAATCTAAAATAGATGTGATAAATACAACATAGCACAGTCTAAAGTTATCCCAGAAATCCAAAGTCACGAATACGTGAGCGTCTAGAATACTACTAGCATGATCAGAAATGAAATATAATATTGTTTGAAACTACAATGGCAACAAAACATGATTTAACGGGACTTCAGGGACTGTGAACGTCGAGAATCTCTACCTCAAGTCTCCTATAGTATTTGAATCCGAGAAGTCTCCGCTACGTGCCGCTAGGACCAATACAAGGATCTGCACAAGAAGTGCTAAAGTGTAGCATGAGTACAACCGACCCCATGTACTCTGTAAGTGTCGAGCCTAACCTCGATGAAGTAGTGACGAGGCTATAACAAGACACTCAATATAAACTTGTATGAATAATTATAATAGAATACAAATATAGAAATAAAGCAGTAAACTCATAAAAACGGGCCCAAGGGTCATCTACTAGAGGGGTCCAGAATAACATGATCAATAATCTCATATCAAAATATTGAGATAAAACTCTACAACTACAAACAACTACAACACATCAACTTTATTGTGGCGCACAACCCGATCCCAAAGTTTAACACAATAATTATTGCCGTGTGCAACCCGATCCCCACATT
Source organism: Nicotiana paniculata (assembly GCA_005239505.1). Taxonomy (NCBI): domain Eukaryota; kingdom Viridiplantae; phylum Streptophyta; class Magnoliopsida; order Solanales; family Solanaceae; genus Nicotiana; species Nicotiana paniculata. The sequence continues at coordinate 5,991 of ML364885.1, read as the reverse complement.
TAACATAATAATTATTTGTGGAGCGCAACTCGTTCCGAATATCAGCTCATTAATATAACAACTTAACACAACTAGTTATGTAATCTCAACACAAAGGGAAATAAAACGAGCAGGACATTATAGAACTAGCAGTTCAAATGCAGAATAACCAATACCTCACATTCATAATTTTCTATCAGTCACCGATGCAAGATTAGCTAAAGAACTCTCAGAAATCGGAATAACACAATAAAGTGCAACAAGTAGTTCAAAGGCAATTAAGACTAAAACAATAAAGTAATATAATTAACGGAAAAGGGCCAAAAATACCCATATCGTTTGGTAAATGATTAACTTCAAAGCTCCGTCTATATTTTGGTCCAAAAATACACTCGACATTATCTTTCGGACTAAAAATACCCCCGCGACTAACGTAAATTTCTGTGGTCCCTTTTTAATGTGTTGGCAGCACATAATTGGGCCACATGGATCCCCAATTCGGCTTGATTTCTACCCGCCCCAATTTTTTGGATTGAACATGCTCTTCAATCTTCGAATTTGCTTTGAAATTCACCCAAATCCATCTCATATCTGTTTCAAACTCTCTCAAATTTCAGATTTAAGCTCCCATTAATGTCCCCAGCGAAATCTAATGACACACACTCAAAATAAGTTACAATTTCTTAAAACCTCAATTTCAAACAAAAGTTTCTAAAGAGTTTTAATGGAATTACAGCTCCTTCTGCAAGGTTCTCATTCTCAAATCAGTTTGCATAGATGTATTTAGGCTCAAAGTACATTAACCAACTGATTCGAACAACAAATAATTTATTTTCAGATCAAAATAAAATTTCAACTGATTCGAACAACAAATAATTGATTTTCAGATCTAAATAAAATTTTACTCCAAGTGCGTCTTCAAAAAGACCTTCGTTGAAATTCTCCTGGTTTGCTATTGATTTGAAGGCTATTTGTGAATACTCATTGTCTTGCTGAGTGAAACACTTGGAGAAAAACAATCCACTATTGAAGAATCCCTTACATCTTCGCTTGAAAAGACTTCCAAATCTGAAATTCATTCTTAAATTGATCGAATGTTGCATGAGAATTAATTGTTGCACCTTGATATGGAATTTGGTTGGAATAATAATTTGAAGGTCCGCTTGAAAAATTTTAGCCATTGATTTTTTGTTATTTAGAAAAAGTGATGGAAATGGAGGACAACGGGATAAGATCTTGGGTTAAGGTTGAAAAATTTCAGTGGGTTGATCCAATAAACTTGGGCGGGTGTAAATCTAGAACGAGTATATTTTATCTGTACAAGGGAGCCACGTGGCCCAATTACGTGCCGCCAACACATTAAAAAAGGGATCACAAAAATTTTTGTCATTCGCGGGGGTATTTTTAGTCCGAAAGATAACGTCGAGTGTATTTTTGGACAAAAAGATAGACATATCTTTGAAGTAAATAATTTACCAAACGATAGAGGTGTTTTTGGCCCTTTTTCGTAAAATTAATTCAGGTAGGGACATATAGCAGATTAACATATATTGAGCGAGAAATTAATAAATCAAACAAGCAAAAATTGAAATAACAGATAACAAGTAAGGCATGGACAACAAGTAAGATTATGTAGCAAACAAAGCATATAACAAGAGATAACATGGAATAAGTGATAACATAATGGTACATAGCCTAACCCGTATGCTTTAACCCGTGACAACACATACACACTCGTCACCTTGGATATGCATTATTTTCCAACATATTCACGTAACAAGTAAACCAACAAGTCCTAAATCCATCAAGTCGAAGTTTGATACGACGCTTACCTCCTTGCACAACCAACTCAACAATCAATCACGGCTTTTCATGTAGAACAAGTCTCCAAACCAACCAAATCTAGCCAAATATTGTTCAAACAATTCAAAATAAGCTTTTGAAACTACCCACAAATGAAAAATGTTCAATTTTTGGTGAATTTAAAAATGTCGAACAAAAGTCAACCCCGGGCTCGCTTGGTCAAAATCCAAGATCCAGAGCAAAATCTGATTCTGCATTCACCCGAGCCCGGGTTGTTTTGAAATCTGACCTCAATTTGAGATCTAAATCTAAATTTTGAAAATTTCCTAAATTCTACTTAAACCCTTATTTTCTACCATGGAAATCCTAGATTGATGTTAAAAATTCATGAAAAGTAATGGGGAATTGAAATAAAGTGGATTATAGTTGCTTGCAAATGATATTGGGAAGAAAAGCTTTCCATAAAATGACCTCTAGAGTGTTTAGGGTTGAGAAAATAGTGTAAAATGAGCTAAGTCCCGATTTTTTCCTCTTTTACCCAGCTGAAAGTATCGCAATTGTGAAAATCACAAATGTGAAACACTGGTCACAAATGTGAAACACTGCCTCCAGTCTGCTAAAGTTGCAATATGTGACAAAAATATCACATTTGCGATGTACTCCTTTATTGCAAATGCGGTCAAAGGTTCGCAATTGCGAACCTGACTAAGTCTGGTGCCCAGTCGCAAAAGCGACCAAGCATTCACAAAAGCGATATGGTGATGTCCGCAATTGCGAACATATCTTCGCATACGCAAAGACTGCCCTACCTATCCTGTCACGACCCAAATTGGAGGATCATGACTAGCACTCGGGCCGTACTTGTCAAGCACCAACGTACATTTTATCTAACCTTCTTTATTATCTTTAAGGGCCGACGAGATCACTATAAATGGTAGATATGGATCATGAACAATCAACAATGAAAGATAATGGTATGAACATACATCACATGGGATGACAAGACTGCTACGTAACTACATATAAGGTACGAGCTACAACGTTTCCATGAAAGACTATACAACAAAAATTAGCCAACAAGGCATACCAAAATATACATGAGTCGACACATGACTATGAGCCTCTAAAGGAGCATAAGTGATGCAACATTGCCGGAACAGGGCCCCGACATACAAATAATATCTATAACAAAAATACACACCAAGACCACGACATGTCCGGAGAAGGGATCTTGCCAATAACCGCTGAACTAGGAAGCCAACTGTGGTGGGGGAGCTGCGTCTACCTGTCTATCAGGACCTGCATCACGGCATGCAACATCCACAAATAAAAAGGACATTAGTACGAATAAAGTACGGAGTATGTAAGGATGTAAAGCATAAGTAAGAACAGTAATGTAAACACGGATAGAGTATATACAACCTCTAACATCTGGGTACCTCTGAGGGCTACTGACATGAAATGCATGATACGTACATATATATACATAAACTTTATGAACATACGCCTCTGTGGGAAACATCATCATCATATCGTACCCGACCTTAATAGGCTCGGTAAAACGTACCCGTTCACGTGGAGCTCGGTAAAACCCAACTGATTAGTGGTTGCACAATAGGTGTCGTACCCGACCGACTATAGCGCGGCTCGGTAGAGTAAAGTAGATATATATATATATATATATATATATATATATATATATATATATATATATATATATATATATATATATATATATATATATATATATATATATATATATATATACATATATAATGCATGTAAGACTCATTGGAATCATATCTGAAACTTTCGGAGTGACGTAAGGTCGATATTCTCCGTACATGTTATTAGGACTAACTCTTTATCAAGAATCTTATAAGAATCCGGAAGTACCAACAACATTGATAACATAAGAATAAGAGAAGCAACCTCAACATCAATTGTTCCATAAGAAGGGAAACAATGTAAGTACTACTAGCTTCTAAGAGTAAAGTATCTTTGGAAGCTCGTCCATTGCATTATGTACAATCGGATTCTTGCAAAATAAGGAAAGAGATAGCCTCACATACCGTGTATGCCCAACCTCAAGCTATGCAAATGACACGACTCCTTAATCTACAATAAGAGAAACTACATTATCGTTATCGTTTAAGCGTTGTAGCTATTATGTACCGACCATAACATATTTTATGATTAAACGGACAATACCTCTCCTATATATATTACTTTACACAAGTCAAAACAATCACCAAACATCCCAATACACCGCAATCTCTTCATACACAAAACGACCGTTGTAGTAGTGTCAACGACCTGAAAATGTTACGACGAACGACCAGCCTACCACCCTACATATATATGGTTTTTCTAAACACCCTTCCTCCTCCAAAACTCCACAAAATAGTAGTAAAACACGCATCCCAACAGCAACAAAAAACAGTCCACAAAACAGTCCGCTACAAGTGAATAACTACAACTCACGGCTTCCGATCACCGTCCCGTGAGTTCTTACAAGTATAGAACAAATTACCATGAATTTACAGCAGATAAAATGATGAAATAGAGCATTAAACTTACCTTACTTTGTTGGATAACTCAACCCTTATCTTGGTTCTTCAAACTCTAGGTTTTATCCCCAATTAGAACTTGAAAGAAAGAGAAAATCAATTAGGGTTTATGGATACTTTTTGGGAGGAAGTTTGAAAGGGTTTAGGTCTGGGTATTTGTGATATATATGAGGGTTATATTGCAGGAGATAATCCTTTAAATGGGATCTTTGGCCAACCCGAAATTGCCTCGTTTTGGGCTCTCATTTAACCAAGTAGGCGACACACCTATTTGTCACCTTGCAGCATGTACACTCTCGCAACAATACATATATCTCTCTACTCCGATGTTGTATTGATAAACGGTTTAATACGTTGGAAACTAGACTCATAGATCTTCAATTTAGTGGATATATCACCCCGTAATTCCAAACAAATTAGGAGAAAATCTTAGTAACATTTGACCTAAAGTTTAAATAAAATTATGACCATAAGTTGCGATAACTTTTGTCGACTTTTGTTTCATCACTCGTTTGACTTCAAGACTTATGATACGAATATTATATGATTCAAATACCATAAAACACAACCTCTTGAGAATATTAAGCACCCCTAGGTTTACCCAAAAATACGGGTTACAACATCCTTGATTCGTTTAACTTCTAATACTTGATAATCACCCTTATACACTCTTGTATCATTTAAGACCAATAGAATTGACTTCTTATCATCTCAAAGATAATCTCTTCTGAGATTTACGTCGACTAACTTATGGCATGAACCAACGTACGTGAATATAGATTGTAACATAGCCCATTTTCTCAAATGCAAGCTCACCTTTTCCAAAACAGAATTAACATTTGTGAATAGGTCCTCACAAATACGAGCTTGCAGATAAAGACCAGAAACTGAAGCACACCAACTATTCCAAATCATCCAAAACTCACCCAAGTCTCCCGGGCTACAAACCAAACATGCACACAATTGTAATAACATCATACAAACTTTCTCGCTACCTCAAATAATCAAAGTAACATTAAATAACATGAATCGATCATCAAAACTCATGATTTTCAACTTGAAAACTAATTTTCACAATGTTTTACATAACGTGCCGAAGTGCTCTCTGGTCACCCCAGACCCCAACCAAAAGTGCGTACATGTCCAAAAATATCATACGAACCTACCAAAATTGTCAAGACACCGACCCGAGGTGGTTTACAAAGAATTTAGACCGTGGTCTACCCAAATGTCATTTTAAGCCAAAAAATATTTTATTCAAATGTTTTTGCGAAAACTTTCCATAAAACGATAACTATTAAAAAATGCTGATTTTGCGACTGAAAGTTTTTGAATGGAAAAATTAGCCGGAAATTTTTAATTGATTTGGTCGGAATTTTAAAAAAATATATTATTTTAATTATTTCGACTACATTGGTCGCAACGTTTGGCGCAAAAATCTGGAATAAAACATTTTGACGGATTTAGTCGGAAACAAAAAGTCAAACTAACCATTTGTGACTGAAACAGAGTCAAAATTATTTTATGTTGTGGTCAACTTATTTTTATTAAATTTTCAGTCGCAGACTTCTTTTAAAATCGCCAACCCAGACCTCCTCCCCCCCCCACCCTGCGTCCCCCAGCCTGCGCTCACCGGTAA
>MDKI01027889.1:0-12169 GCA_005239505.1 Nicotiana paniculata | reverse complement strand
AAGACAAAGGCAAAAGTAAGATGGAAGAGTCCAGCAGCACCAGAAAGGAGAATATGATTGAACAGGTTGAGGCCACTGATGGCAGGGGTATTCAGGTCCTGCGTGAAAAAATGTCACCACTTGAATAGAAATTGCTGAAGTTTCAGGAAGAACTCGATCAAGTCCGGAATCTAGCCAACTTGTCATTTTCCCTCAACGTCCCTGACGTCAACCTTCCAAATGCTCAAAACCCCGCATCTCCACAAAATATCTCAAGACAGCAAAATCATCCCGCACCTCACTATCACGTCACTCCTCCAAAGAACCAAACTCTCTCGAATGTTTGCCACACCTCAAATAACACTCCACTACTCATCCCAGAACCTCAAAACCCCGCAAAGGACCATTTCCACACCTATAACAATCCCATCTATGTGGAAACCATGACCCACTCCACTCCACCTATCTCACAGGCATCCGAGTCTGACGAAAAGGACTTACTTATCAAGAACCTGGCCGAGGAGCTTAAGAAATTGACCAACCGAGTCCAGGGTGTTGAAGGAACCAAGGGAATTGAAGGGTTGGATTATGAAGACCTTTGTATCCAACCTGATGTCAAACTGCCCGAGGGGTGCAAACCTCCAAAGTTCAAAATGTTTGACGGTAATGGTGATCAGAGAGTCCATCTGAGGACCTATTGCGAGAAATCGGTTGGCGTTGGGAAGGATGAAAGAATCCGCATAAAGCTGTTCATGAGGAGTTTGAAGGGAGACGCACTATCTTGGTACATCAGCCAAGACCCCAAGAAGTGGTCAAACTGGGTAAGCATGGCGTGTGATTTTATGGACAGGTTTAGATTCAACACAGAGAACACACCAGATGTGTTCTACATTCAAAATTTGAAGAAGAAACCCACAGAAACCTTTCGCGAGTATGCTACTCGTTGGAGGTCCGAAGCCGCTAAAGTCATACCTGCTCTAGAGGAAGAGCAGATGAACAAGTTCTTTGTCCGGGCTCAGGACCCGTAGTATTATGAACAGTTAATGATGGTTGAAGGCCACAAGTTCTCCGACATCATCAAGTTGGGTGAGCGGATTGAAGAAGGTATTAAAAGCGGTATGGTTACAAATTTTGAAGCCTTGCAAGCCACTAACAAGGTTTTACAGTCCGGTGGTATGTCTAAGAAAAGAGATGTGGGAGCCGTAATGATTGCACAAAGAGCCAAGTCCCCACTCAAATACCAAACTTATCCGACACCTCCACTCCCATACCAGCCAACCCCGAATTACTAAGCACCCTCACTAAATTACCAGGTACCCTCACCTTCCTACCAAGCTCCACCGCCCACATATCAACCTGCTTCGCCCAGGTACTCACAACCCGCTCCCGTTTACCTCACTTATAATTCCCAGTCATTCAATTACCAATCACCTACTGCACGCCAAAACTTCCCTAGACCTCATCCCAATTTTGATCGCCGCCCTCCAAAGCAATACACCGCCATAGCCGAGCCCATTGACCAGTTGTATGAGAAGCTCAAAGTTGTTGGTTATGTCACACCTATCTCTGCTGCCACCCCTGAGAATCCTTCTTAGTAGGTTAACCCAAACAAATCCTGTACATACCATTCCGGCATGAAAGGACACACCATCGAAGAATGCCGCTCTCTAAAGGACAAAATACATGCTCTTATTGACAACAAGATTATTGTGGCAAAAGACCCCGCTCCAAACGTCCGCGACAATCCTTTGCCAGACCATAAGGTTAGAGGTATCCATATGATTGAAATAGAAGATGATTGGGATCCCGAGGGATCAATCGGGTTGATCGCAGAAGGCGATGACCCAAAGAAACCCGCAGTCACTCTCCAAACCGATCATATTCCAGATTCAACCATCTAAAGACGCTGAGGTGAGTATGTCTATACCATTTGAGTTTGAAGCAGTGCCACCTGAAAAGTCACCAGTGCCAATTGAAGTCGAGTTTGTATCTCCAGTAAATGCACCGGCACCATTCGGGGTCGCAGTCTTGCCACCCCGAACACACATTCAGTTTGAAGTAAGGATGGCCGCACTGATTCCGGTGGCAATGTCAACCATGCCGCCCTTCTATTCAAACGCTATCCCTTAGTACTACACAACCGAGGTGAGAAGGAAAGGCAAAGTCAGGTCTGAGGAAGCTGTCGCAGAACAGGGTATGACGAGAACTGGTAGGGTCTACACCCCTGAGCATCTGGCCGAGTCAAGCAAGCAGGCTGCCAACCAGCCTCCCTTTATTGAAATAGGTTCCGATGACTTTTGGATAAAGGTATAGGCTAAGGAGTATTCAGTCATCGACCGGCTGAACAAGACACCGGCATAGATATCCATCCTCTCTTTGCTGCAGAATTCTGAAACACACAGAAATTCTTTGTTGGAAGTGTTGAATGAAGCATATGTGCCAAACAACATCACTAGCGGGGAAATGGCCAATATGGTAGGCCAGGTAGTGGAGATTCATAAAATCACTTTTCATGAGGATGAGCTACCACCTGAAGGATTGGGGCACAACAAAGCGCTGCACATCACCGTGCAATGCGAAGATCATTTCATCACAAGGATCTTGATCGATGTAGGTTCCAGCCTTAACATCTGTCCATTGATAACACTCAAGAAATTGGGTAAAGGGCTACATGAGATAACGGATGGAGCGATCAGTGTGAAAGCCTTCGACGATTCTCAGAGGTCCACCATGGGGGAGATCAGTCTATGTCTGTAGATGGGACCGTCTTGGTTCGAAGTGGATTTCCAGGCGATAGATGTGCCAGCATCCTATAACTTATTGTTGGGACGACCCTGGATTCATGCTGCTGGGGCCGTAGCGTCAACACTACATCAGGCGGTAAAATTCGAGTGGAACCACCAAGAGGTGATTATTCATGGTGACGGTAGCAACCCCATATATAGTCGTCAAACTATTCCGGTGATTGACGGAAAAAGAAAGATAGGCGGGGGAACTTACCACCACATTGAGCGGGTCAATGCTATCGACAAGGACAAATGGTAGGATAGCAAGATTGAGAGAATCCTGAACTGGAGAGGATATGAGCCAGACAAAGGGATCGGTAAGAAGCTCCAAGGGATCACAAAGCCCATAAAACTCAAGAAACATGGTACCACTTTCGGTCTGGGGTTTGAGTACACTCGGAAGGAATTCAACGACTGGTCACCACCTTGGCATGGTCCTTATTACCCTTTGGAGCAGCCGATACCTCATCTTGAGCAGACTTTAGGCCGACATTATTTACGGATCAGACGAAGAAGAAGCACTTGCAACGATGATGAGTTTGTTCCTAGAGGACGAGGATATGGATTGCTGTGTTGTTCTCGAGGAGGAGGGGGAGGAAGGCCCTTCCATACAGACTGTAAGCAAGGGGACATATCTCAAGAACTGGTCTATCAAGACGACCAAAGCCCGACGAGCCTCGGGGTAGCAAGGCTAAAACAAGCGTTATTTACTAAATGATTTTCCTTTTCCTGTATTTTTTAATTTCTGCAATACGATCTTCAATGTTCAAAACAATTATTCAATTCATCAAAGCATCTTCTAAATTTCTCTTACGAATTAGATATTTATTACTATTGTCTTCTCTCATTACTTTATTTATACAACATTACTATTACTTGTCTTGATGAACCGATGATTGTGACATGTAATGAGACAACGCAACAAACGGACATTGATTCAGACGAATACGACATACCTGACGAGATTTTCAAAGAAGTTGAGAACTTTGAGAACCGACCTAAGTCCAACCTAGACGAGACTGAAGTTATCAACCTGGGAAATTCAAAAAACGCCAAGGAGAATCGCATCAGCATTCGTTTGTCACCATCAGAAAAGAAAGAATACATAGAGTTTCTAAAAGAGTATGAAGACGTATTTGCATGGTCGTATGATGTCATGACTGGTCTAAGTGCGTCTATTGTGGCTCACAAACTGCCAACCAATCCAATGTGTCCACCGGTGAAACAAAAGCTCAAAAAGTTCAAACCCGACATGAGTTTGAAAATCAAAGAAGAAGTTACCAAGAAGATCAACGCCAAAGTTCTCCGGGTAGTGGAGTACCTGACATGGTTAGCTAACATTGTACCTGTGCCAAAGAAGGACGGGAAGGTCAGAATCTGCGTCGACTACCGAGATCTCAACCGGGCCAGTCCGAAAGACGACTTCCCCTTACCAAATATACACATTCTTATTGAACTACGCCTGACCTGATTCCTGTTTAAGAGGGGATACGTAGGCATCCCTATGGGTTCGGTCACAATTCAATAAAAATCTATTTTTCTCCGCAATTGGAAACTGGGGCAGAATTTTGAGGAGGACCCTCAAAATTCTGAAGCGAGCAACAGTCACAAGTATTCACCCAGCCAACTGGGGCAGAATTTTGAGGAGGACTCTCAAAATTCTGAATCAAGTTCAGCCAATCGCCGCGTGAGCAGCAGTCAGAGGCGTCAACCCAGCAAACTGGGGCAGAATTTTGAGGAGGACCCTCAAACTTCCGCAGCAGGAGTGGTTGCAATGTCTCAAGCCGTGTCATGTCGTCGGTTCATCTAAAACTATTTTAGGTTATATATTATAGCTTACAAAATCATGCATATTTATTTTTTTCTGAAGCATCTTCTTTAGCGAACGCTACCCCAATGATACATACAATATCATCATGATCAAGCAAACGAGCCAAGCAGATCCAGCAGGAATGCGAACTAACCTTTCCCCTTTACAAAACTCACGACCTTTCTTTGGATGCATGCACAAAATTGAAAAAGCCCCAAAACATATTATCCGCTCAAAGGACAGACATCGTTCCTCAAACTCGTCATGCCAACATTTATTATCAGCACAAATGATGCTTCATCATCACAATGCTCTATCGCAATCTAACACCAGCTAAGAATTTCTGTTGTCCTTCCTTAAATCTCGCATAAGGCTACCTTTCTTCCTTCCGAGGTTAAACGTTACCTTCATCTGCATTCGCATCTTGCATAAGGCTATCATTATGCCTTTCAAGGTTAAACACTACCTCCATCTGCATTTGCATCTTGCATAAGGCTACCATTCTGCCTTCCGAGGTTAAACGCTACCTCCATCTGAATTCACATCTTGCATAAGGCTACCTTTTTGCCTTCTGAGGCTAAACGCTGCCTCCATCTGCATTCGCATATTGCATAAGGCTACCATTCTGCCTTCCGGGGTTAAACTCTACCTCCGTCTGCATTCGCATATTGCATAAGGCTACCTTTATGCCTTCCGAGGCTAAACACTGCCTCCCATTTACTTCTCAAAAGCAATCAATGCCTCTAGCATTATTTACTGCACTTTCCTTTTGGGCTAAGATCTGCCCCTTTAATTCGCAAGACTAAGCTCTATCTTGTCAGCATCATACTATTTCATCTTCATGGGCTGAAATATCTCCAACTTATCCAAAGGCGTCATTATTCGGAGGCACCATCTTCATGTCCCGAGAACACCATGTCATGGCATGAGGATCTCTTTTATCAGTTTGCATATCATTATTCAAAGGCATCATGGTTCGGAGGCATCATCTTCATGGACCGAGAACATCATTTCATGGCCTGCGAATCCTGCATCAAGCAATTCATGGCCCAGGACAACATGGTCTAAAGACGCCATCCTTAACCGTCCGAAGACATCATTCATGGTCCGACGGAAATTTGCATCATGTTTAAATTATGAACTATATATGCTTGTATTGTTTATTTGGAAGTAATCCGGCGAACAGAGACCGTCCCGGCAGGAGCGATCCCGCTCCAGTTCTCTTAATACCCCATAAGCCATTCATTCAATCAGTCCTATATGTTGCGTCCGTCCTTATAAAGCTTCATCGATATACTTTGCCGGTGGCTCCTGAACTACATACGACCTGATTCCTGTAAAACCAGGGATATGTAGGCAACTCAAAAACCAGGGTGGGGCCTAAACCTCTTCAAACCGCTTCGCTCGGTCAAATTTGGCCATCATGTCTTTACCCGACAACTCTTCCATATTTCCCGGGTAAAGAGGGGCAGCTGTTGTACCCAATTTTTCCTCAAACTATTTTAAAATTTTCATATATACCTTCAAAATCACTCTTTATAATAACTGGTATTTTTCTGTAATTTTTCATATTTTTATTAAATTCTTTTCCAATTTATTCAGTGTTTTTATATTCGATAATTATTCATAAATTGCATTACAAATAATTTAAAAGTATTTCCTAGCTCAATATATTATTTTTAATCCTATTAGGATTAATTATTTCACAAGCTAGCCAATTTGGAATTATTTGGCAATAATTACAACAATGCAATTATAGCCTAATTGTACATTTCATGCCATTTTAATTTAATAGTTAGTCATTTTATATTTTAAATATTAGTTAATTACCTTAATTTCACCTATTTAGTCTTAATTTCATTTTTATATAATTATTATCTATTTTATTAATTATTTATCTATTTTTAAGGAGGTATTTGACAAATAGCCATCTTTATTTAAATCCTAGCCTAGATTAAACCTGGTCCTAACCCAATTAATCTATCTCAATACCCAAGCCCAATACCCTATCCTAACCGACCCAATTCTCCTATGCAATCTGAGCCGTTGATTATTTCAAATCAACGGCCCATATCTCCCCCTTCCTAATTTAACCCCTAAGGACTACCCCCCCATTCATTTCCCCCGTTCCCATTCTCTCTCAACCGTATCTCAATCTCCCTCTCTCTATCTCTGGTTATTTTTAGAACCTTCCACCTTTCCCCCTCTCAAATGAACACTGTCCACCTTCTCCGGCCATCTCTCTTGCCGAAAACCATGGCCTCTCATCATCTCTTGGCCCTTGCTTCACCCCATGCCAGTCTAATGATACCCTGAGGTCCTCAGGTGAACCTGGAGCAGTTCAACTCCTAACCATGGTCCCTCATGTCATTTTTCGGCCACCTTCGGTCGTCTGAGTAAGAGCTATGACTTTTCCGGCTAAAGCCGACGACATCTTTAAGGTTTTTCTTGTTTCTCTGGGTTCTCTGAAACCCTAACTCCTAATATTTTTTTATTTCCTTTAGATCTGTCTTAGATCTGTGTATGTTATGAAGCATTTTACATGTTTCCTTCGAAAAATCCTCCTATTTCTAAATGATCTTTCATCTCAAAACCTGGGTTTCAAACGCCTTTTTCAAAAATGATTTTCCTTCAGATTTTAAGTATTATTTTGTGATTTTCGTTATGTTTAAGCCTTTCCCTTTCTGTGTCTGAGTTATTTCGTTAAAAGACCCTAAAGTCTTGGCTTTAATCTGTGGCTCTAAGTTTGTTTCCAATAATATGTTTATCTATTCTATTATGATCACTATGTTCTCTTGAATACTCTGTGATTTTGTGATGTTTTACCCTATATTGTTTGTTAGGGTTTCTGGCTGCTATTACCCCTGCTTATTCTGTGATTCTACTCTATTTTTTGTTCATCGATACCTCTAAATCTTTACCTTTCCTGCTTGTATTATGCTTATTCAGTGATTTATGTCATGTTCTGTGTAAACCCCTAATTCCGTGTGATTTTACCCTATTTTAATTATAGGGTTTCTTATTCTCGCGTTGTGTGTTTACTCTGCATAATCTATGCTGATTCTTAAATCAGTACTACTCCTATTTGAATCCCTAATTTTCTGTGACTGATTTCCTTTAATTAATTTCCTGTGATAATATTTTTACGACCTTTAGTTACTTCTTGCCTTATTACATGATTGATTTTACTATCAATTGATTCTTGTGTTTTAATTAAAACCTTATGAACCTGACCCCAATTTCCTACTCTGTTCTTATGTTTGAAATCTTTCCTTATTTATTATACACGATTCCTTTCCTTACTTGCTACCAGTTCTGACCGTTTCAAAATTTAACTCCCTTAATTAAGGGAGTACTAGTACTGATTTTGCAACTAATTGATTCTTTGAGTTCCATAATTAGTGGGCAGTCTAATTATTACCTTATTTTCACCTAGTTTCAAACTATATATATACTCTTTTATTCCATGTCACAAAGACACGAACAATTAATCTGTTCAACTCTCTCTCTCTCTCTCACAACTAAAGCTTGCTCTTTATTCTTTCTTCTGTGCTACTTGCTACTATTCTAAGTTAGCCGGCTGGAAGCCAAGGCTAACTACTGTGCCTCTCCTATTTCTGCTTTGTGTTTCTACTTTCTTCACTTCACTGGTATGTTCTAATTCAGATTTCAGTCCTCAAACCAACATGTTTCTATTACTGTTGCAATTTATTGTGTTTCTAATCTGCTTCTATTTACTATTATGTTGTTCAACATGTAAGTAAGATCCTGAAACCCCTATACCTATTAGGTTATGCTTTACTTGTCAATGACCAGCATGTTTCTGTATACTTAGCACCTGCTTCTTATGTGAATCTCCATGCCTATGACTGGTACATTAGTTTAATCATGGTCTTAGTTGTTTGGTATTGATATGTTAATCTAATCTGGTAATTTATTGTACCCCTGATCCTCTGAACCCTTAGGAGCTTCTGATTGCATGCCTATATGTGTTTCTGCCTGCTACATGCTTACCCTTACTTGCTCTGTATTTATCCCTCAAATCCCATTACCCCTGTTTGTGATTGTTGGACTATTCCTGGTCCTTTGTGTGATGTTGAACTTGGTGTTCCTGCCCTTTTGGTGGTTAAACTTCTTTGTTATAAAACTATTCCAATCAAGTTTCCCTCTTCAAAAATGTTTTCTTACTTACCCTTTTCAAAACTGTTTTCTTACTTAAACTTTTCAAAACTATGTCAAGCACTCTCACCTATACTTTTAGAAGTCTAGGTTCTGCCCCTTCTGTGTGAGCATTGCCTTGGGACCCTTGAGCTCCCGTTGAACTTTGACACACAGAGGCTGGCCATTCCACACTGCACTTACTCTATCTTGGCTATGAAATCTGGGTGTGGGCACTGCCCGGGAGCCCTTGAGGTTCTTAGGGAACTCTGACACACCCTGATTATGAAAAGGTTGTGAAATAATACTAGGAATTGAGGACCTAGAGACTGGATCCTATCATGAAGGATCCCTATAGTCAACTTCTCATTTTCTTATGTAATTCCTATCCCATGGTCTGTAATAATTAATCAACTCTGGGGTCGGATAGTGAAAATGGGTGGGTGATATGCATGTTGTATTATATTAAGGGTAGAGACCATGCTTCTAGGTTTATTTTCTCTATGCACAATAGCAGCCATGTTTAGGTACAACATGCCATGCATTAGATATCATGCTACTTAGGCTCATATATACTTTTTTCCTTTCAACACATCATCATTCATTGACCTCACTTAGAGATCCTGCCTATAGGACAAACAATTAAGTAAATTGTTGTTATGTGATTCTTCTCATATAACGTGTTCTGAAACTTTATTAGAAGTCCTGTCCTAGAATAAATAATGGTAACAAAACTGCAATCATGTCTCACCATGCCTACGCACTTAGAGATCCTGTTTCTAGGTAAACAACATTAAAAAATATATCACCTATGCTATTCCTGAAACTGTGCATAATGATGTGATTCTATGTGCATTTAGAAATCCTGTTTAAGTTATTGTGCATCATCGTGCTACATTAGACATCATTCTATAGTATTGCATTCATTTAACTGCACTTAGTCTAAATATAGATATCTAAAACAGTCCCCTGTTCTAAACAACTGGTAATTAGTCCTTGCACATCTTCAACACCTAGAATTGCATGTTATTAGCTATAAACAACCTAGAGTCGTTAACAAATCAGAATAACTGTTGCATGTTATCCTACACCTAGGCAAGCCTTAGGTGATCAACTTAAAAAATAAAATCAGAACTGTCTTTGTGATCATGTTTAACTGTCAGAATGCTTAAAACCAGTAGGCAAGCCTGATTAAGACTTCCTCTCTGAGTTATGCAATAAATCTGTCTTTGCGTTATCACCTAGATACCATGCTTTAGGATTATGAATTAATATGGACCTTAGTTGTGTATGAGACATGTTGTTTATGTGTACTGTGTGTGGAAGAATACTTGAGCCTTTATCTGCTTTCCGTGCTTTCCCTTTATCTGCAGTCCTACTTGTTTTGTTATATGTCGCCCTAGAATTTTTACCTTTAAAACCTGAGGGTCTGCCTAGCACCTCCCTTATTGATAGGAGTCCTAATTTCCTCCGGGACTGATAGGAAGGGAGGGGTAACAACATGCAATAGAGGTCGAGACCAACACTCGTTTTTAATAACCTTACGGGGTGGGAAGGGTAGAATATGGATATGATGACCGGTGCGCTAATACCACGTGTAGCCCCTCTTCGAGGAGTGATTACCGGGTATTGCATTGATGTGATCCATATTATTATAAACCTAGGACACCTTTTATATGCTTAGCTCATAATCCTTTTCAAAGTCTAATCTCCTTTACTATTTTCAAACATCTGCATGCTTAAGACTTAAATCCCCTCTTATTTGAGCCTTTACTTGTTATTTTCTAATTGTACAAATTCACGAAACCATTTGGCCGGGAACTACACTTGTGGATCCTGAGGGCTTCCTAACACCTTCCCCTTAGGATAATTTCAAGCCCTTACCCAAATCTCTGGTTAGTAACGTAGTTGTAATTGAATCCCTTAGGTGCCCTAATGCACCGTTAAAATCGTTAGGTGGCGACTTTTCAAAATATGCAAATCCCTTTCCCAAAAGGAACAAGTTGTCCCAACCAATGTCATAAACCCGATTCCGCGAGGAAAAAAGGGGGCGCGACAACCCTATGTTTAGAAATATCCACTAGGGAGTGGAGACCCTATGTCTAAAAATATCAACTAGGGAATGGAGGGAATGGAGTCCCTATGTCTAAAAGAAACATCAACTAGGGAATGGAGACCCTATATTGGAAAAACAGACTAGGGAGTGGAGACCCTATCTCTAAAAACATCAACTAGGGAGTGGAGACCCTATGTTG
Organism: Nicotiana paniculata; assembly: GCA_005239505.1. Lineage (NCBI taxonomy): Eukaryota > Viridiplantae > Streptophyta > Magnoliopsida > Solanales > Solanaceae > Nicotiana > Nicotiana paniculata. The sequence goes on along the minus strand of MDKI01027889.1, from coordinate 1,181 downwards.
GAAAAGCGACTAGGGAGTGGAGACTTTATGTCTAAAAACAACAACTAGGGAGTGGAGACCCTATGTTGGAAAAGTAGATGAGGGAGTGGAGAAGTTATGTCTAAGAACATCAACTAGGGAGTGGAGACCCTATGTTGGAAAATCGACTAGGGAGTGGAGACCTTATGTCTAAAATAAACATCAACTAGGGAGTGGAGACCCTATGTTGGAAAATCAGACTAGGGAATGGAGACCCTATGTCTAAAAACATCAACTAGGGAGTCGAGACCCTATGTTGAAAAAGTAGAATAGGGAGTGGAGAACCTATGTCTAAAAAAATCAACTAGGGAGTGGAGACCCTATGTTGGAAAATAGACTAGCAAGTGGAGACCCTATGTCAAAAATAAACATCAACTAGGGAGTGGAGACCCTATGTTGGAAAAGCAGACTAGGGAATGGAGAGCCTATGTCTAAAAATATCACCTAGGGAATGGCGACCCTATGTTGAAAAAGTAGACCAGGGAATGGAGACCCTATTCCTAAAAACATCAACTAGGTAGTGGAGACCCTATGTCTAAAATAAACATCAACCAGGGAGTGGAGACCCTATGTTGGAAAAGTAGACTAGGGAATGGAGACCCTATGTCTAAAATAACCATCAACTAGGGAGTGGAGACCCTATGTTGGAAAAGCAGACTAGGGATGGAGACCCTATATATAAAATAATCATCAACTAGGGAGTGGAGACATATGTTGGAAAAGCAAACTAGGGAGTGGAGACTGATGCGTGGCTAGAATTCATGGTTTTAAGCATTATGTACCTTACATTGTATGTGCGTTTGTGATAAAAATACACGTCATATGTGCATAATGGAGTCTATTTCATGTGTAGGTGAATTGGAGATGGAAGCGGAGCTAAATGGATGCACAAACATCAAAAATACGCTCAAGAGTAGAAAAGGAGTGACCCGGGCCATAGCCGAGCGTTTTGGCCCTAAAGCCTGGCATGACCAGGAGTTAGCTGGGCGTTAGAGCCTTAACGCCAGGCCTGCCCAGGCTATAGCTGGGGTTTGGGGCATAACGCCTAGGGTCCCTGGTCCGGTCAATTCCAAGTTTTGAAGGTTTTAAGTGTTTCTCGATTTGAATAGAAGTCTCCTACACGTTTAGGATTTGTCCCAAACATATAAATAGACCCAAAAACA
>MDKI01173271.1:0-46657 GCA_005239505.1 Nicotiana paniculata | reverse complement strand
ATATTAATATCACAACAAATTCATCCCCAACGGGTTCTACCAAAACCCTAGATTAAATAATTTAGCTACTCATGTTCATAATAATCAAACCCAAAAGAAATCGCATAATTGAACTACAACGTAATGAATAAAAGAAGTAAAAATCAATGTTTTGTCACTTCAGTGGTTTTCTCTCTTCGAATCCTTCGTCTGCCTTCCGATATCGTTAATTTGTGTTTTAGGGGTCTATTTATATGTTTAGGACAAACCCTAAACGTGTAGGAGACTTCTATTCCAACCGAGAAACACTTAAACTCGTCAAAACTCGGAATTGACCGAAACAGGGGCCTGGCATTTGGGCCCTGGCGCCTGGCTAACCCCAGGCTAAGGTTGGTGTTTGGGCTCTAACGCCTGGCTAACGCCAGGCTAAGTCTAGCGTTTGGACTCTAACACCTGGATAACGCCAGGCAGGGTCAGGCGTTTGGGCTCTGGCACCCGGCTATAGCCCTGTGCACTCCTCATCGCCTCTTGAGCGTATTTTTGATGTATTTGCATCCATTTGGCTCGGTTTCCATCTCCGATTAACCTACACATAAAATAGACTCTATTATGCACATAAAAAGTGTATTTTTATCATTAACGCACATAAAATGTAGGGCATATAACATGTTAAACCATGAATTCTAGCCTCGCATCAGTACCCTTCAAACAACTTGCCCTATTCTCTTTTCATTCCTGGTCGTTGATCTCAAATGATCAACGACCCATAATAAATCCATACCCTTCCTAATATCTCCTCACCCTAAACCCTAATCCCATTCCCACACTCCAGCCGCCTCTAAACACTCCCCTCTTTTCTTCAGAAACCCTAGACGCCTCCTCCCAAATCCCCTCAAAACCTTGTTAAATCATGAAATTCTTCACGATCTTCTTACCTTATTTGTACAATCTCATTATCATTTATATGTTCGTGGTATTACATAATAATTGCCCGATTTTGGCAAGTATTACCTCTACGAATCGAGTACAATTGTACTCAACCTACAAGATTCAGACGAAAATCCGTCTGTATACATTTTCAAGAAGGTCGTATGGGTCCGTTTCATCGAGATTATTGGATAATTTTGACCATTTTTCAAACTAGGGTTTGACCGATTTTTTACCTATTTTGTTTCGAAATAGGCTATGCATGTGACTGTCCTTACACCTGCTTAAACTTGATTGATTTCCTTTCCTTATTTATTTTTGAATAATTATTTTCCATGTTTACTTGTTCGATTTCTACTATTATATAAACACATCCCCTAATCCCCTTTGGAGGGACTCTTAATCACTAGATTCACTAAGAACTAAAAGCTATTTCTCTCTTATTCTCTCATTCTCGTGTTGTATACTTTGGCTCTTGGCCGGCTGAAAGCCAAGGCCACCGAAATTCGACTATTCGACCTTTCTTAGTGCGAGCACTGCCCGGGGTTCATTTGAAACCCTTGGGAACTCTAACACACTAAGATTTTGGTGTTCTACTGCTCTTTGTGGACGTTAGAGTATTATTGAAGTTGTTCTTTCTTTCTTTCCTGTTTACCAATTGCTAACTGCTAAGTTCCTTGGCTTTCACAATTTCATTATCTTGCGTTCATATCTTGCACGTTCATATCTCTGAAATTTGTGACTCAATGTGTTTATAGGCCATTTCTGTTTGGATGCATGTTGGCATAGAATTTGTTTTTGTGATATGATCTTCTTTAGCATTTGAATTTGCCTAAATTTCCAGTTCTGAAACATGTTATTGCACATGCTTAACTTGAACAATTCCGATTCTCTTAAGCTTATTTATCTTAGTGTGTTGGTACCTGAATCTTTACATCTGTTGCCTGGCATGAGTTTACTTCCCTGCTTTATTCTGAATTCTTATAATGACTAACTCGTGTTCTAATCTCTGTTGAGACATTCATGCCACCCTGTTATTGACCTATTTCATCACTTTATTAGGTATTTGGTTTGCTTAATCCAGTACCCCTTAGTGATTAGTTAATACCTTTAGAGTAGATGTCATAACTTGTATTTTCTCTTATAAGGTTTGATACTAGCCTGTCTTAATTGATGTGAAGTTGGCATGTTTGTTTCTGGTATTGTGATGGATACTCAACACGATTTGGATCCCCATGCTTTAAATCCTTTAAGTTAGTACTCTATTATGAATTTGTGTGTCATTGTGCACCATTATATGTTGATCCTAATTTTAAAAAACCTGATTCCCCTAACTCTATTAATATGCTTTTCTGCCCAATATGCTTTCTCTTGCTAAATGTTTGAACCTGTAATATCAATTTGCCCTCTAAATCTTGTTGAGTCTCTTGACTTGCGTGTTCCTTGTTTAAACCAACCCTGCTATGTCTGTTTCTAAAATACGAAATGCATCACTTCAAATTCTATCACTTAGTCACTGTTAAGTAGGTTGATAGTCTGTGTAGTCTGCTTAAGTTGTGCATCTACTGTTGTTGGGTAATAAGGTCTTCCCTTCGGGCCTAGTGTGGATCCTTGTGTGAATTTCAATTAAGCAATTGATATACTCTGAGGTTTGAGGAGTATTTGGACCTGGATTTCCTGCACGTATGAGGGGAGAGTCTGCTGAAGGCCCATACTTACTGGGTTACAGTTGTTTGGGCCTGTTATACTGAACCTGTATTTTACCATGAGGAGTTCGAACTTGTATTCATTAATTCAGGGTCTGTAATAATTTTGTAATCGAACAGAGGGAAAGGTTAATAAAGGGTAGGATATTTTAATTTTTGAACAATGGGTAGGAATCATGCCTATAGAACCTATGTGCTCTACTTGTTGTTTTGGCTCTCATGCATTACACACTAGTAGAAACCATGCCGATAGTAACCACACACTCACTCAACATGTTTATATCAAAGCATGAGCAAGTACTTTACTTGTCCCCATGTCTACTGCTATGTGTTACTAGACAAAATGCCAATAGGAAATAAATGTCAGTAAGTGATCAGTTCCAAACCTACACCACTATAGAGTAGCGAGGATGGCCGATGCAGTTTTACCCAACAAGGTCGGGATTGATTTTCACAAGGAGCTAATTAATTTGGAATTAGGTATGTATCTAAATATAAATGCGTGTGTTGTTCCTAATTTCACTTCCAAACATGATTGTGATGATTCTACTTCTACTTCTACTTCTATTGTATGCTAAGATTAAAGCTAAGTACAATATTTTTGGTGATAGTTTTCAAGTGTTTAAAAGGACTAGGTTAGTGACTTCCGCCTAGGTGGATATCTAACGGGTATCAAGAATCTAGGGCAAGTTTGGTCAATTCGGGGTCGTAATATAGCTATCAAACCCAAGTACTCACGCTATACCTCTCGGTAGTTTGAGTGATTTTGCCGAATTTGGATTTCTCAAGTCCAAATGGGTATCCATGAAATCCAAGTGATATTAGTTCAAGTCGGGTATTACTATCTCTAGGTTTAACCCTTTAGTTGGGGCTATCAATTTCTTGAGTTCACCCCAATTCCTTGTTAGCCTAATTTTTCTAGACTTAGTCCCTCTTTCTCAAGAAGAGCCTAAGTCATAAAGGCATGAATCAGTGTTTGCAACCACTAATTCTACAATTCTAGAATGAATTAGGCTAAATATCACTAACCCATAAACAATCAAGCCCTAAAATTTAAGACCCATTAAACACCCACACTAGGGTTGGGTCACAACCCTAGCTATGGGTCTAGCTACTCATAATAATAGCATAAATGAAAGATAAAGATGAGATATAATCCATAATATTAAAGAAAAAGATGAAAATCTAATGTTTTAAGGTAAATCTTGTACAAAATTTCCCGAATAGGAAAACCTATATGTCTCACGTACTCAGCAAAAACATAACATAACCTAAAATTGACAAAAATATCTATTTATACTAAGCTAAAATTTCCGAACAAAAATACCCCTGTGGAGGTTTCGCGGCCACAAAATTTTGATCGCGGTCCGCGTTTCTTCACATCTAGGACTGGGTTGAACCTTGTTTTGCGGACTTTGTAATTTTCACCGCATCCGTGTGAGAGCTTTCCACGGCCGCGTAATTTTGACGCGGACCGCCCTTATCATTTATGCTTGAATTATGCACTCTCTGATCCTTAGCAATAGTGGTCCGCGAAATTTCAATCGCGGCCGCTAAATTACTTTAGCCTCTTTCTGACGCGGTCCGCGTCCATGTCTATGTCCAAAAAACACCTCTCTGATTCTCCCTTTCGTGGTACACGAATTAATGGCCGTGTCCGCGTTGATACTTACGCGGCCGCACTTTTCTGTCACGGGCTGCGTTCCATACCTTTTTGGCCCAGTCTTGGTTTTTGTTCAAGTTTGACTCCTTTATGAGTTGATTGTGGCTTCTTTGGCTCATTTTGAATAAACCCTGTAAGCAAGCATATTAAGTTAGTTTTCGGGAATACCTTCATGTATTTTTGGCTTAAAACATAAGTAAAAGAGAGCAAATAATAGACTAAAATCCCTATTTATCAACTCCCCCAAACTTAAACTTTTGTTTGTCCTCAAGAAAATAAGGTGATTCCCTCATCCACAATAAAAAGAAAAGGATATTTGAGCTGTCCTAACGTGACTTCATCAAGCATTAATTGAAACTAACAATTACCCTCAACACAAATGAATTATCAACAACATCATGTTACGACCTTTTGAGTTCCATAGTTCTAATATGACACTAGAGCATCAAGAGTTGACTCAATTCATCAGGGAAGCTCGCTCTCTCATGTAGGTCATTGTGGATCCCAAACTCCTCCTCCTCTACTCTCCATGAGCAAATCTCACTTTTTAGAATGTTTCACTCAAAACAAGGATTGTGAAGAAGTGCGCTCATCACTCTCAAAAGATTGCCACAAGTACGGCTCTAAGTACTATAAGCTTGACCCTTATGTAAATCACCAAACATGTAAGCTCACTCAACTTGAAATCATATAGCGCTTTAGCATGGATGTAATGAAGGCTTTTGGTTCAAGGTATGACAGAACGAACTATGATGGTTTCGTTTTTCCTTAAGCACTCCATTTTCTCATTTCGGCTAATTCTTTATTGACTCTTTGAGTCATTTTTCTTCTTCCTTAGGGGAACTAGAGGGACATACCGTCACTCTGTCTTACTCATGACTATCATTTTTCTCCTTTTCTCATCATTTCATGCCTTTCATCATTACGTTCTTTGAATTCCTTCAACCTTCACTTTCTTTTTGGCATATTTCTTTTTGGATTTTCTTCCTTTCTTTGACTTTCCCTTTCATCAATTCTTTTTCTTATTTTAACCTTTTATCACTTTCAAATTCCTTGTCACTCCCCCAAACTTATGTTTTTCCAATTGTTCATCATGAATGCTAAGGAAAGATTGGGTGCCAAGAGAGGGTCATTATAAAATGGATAAAAGCTTGTAATGTGGCTATTGAATGAAAAAGGCTTAGGCTAAATGTGGTTGACTAGGGATATCATATTGGTAGGAAGGAAGCTTTCAAAGTTCAAATGGGACCAAGGAGAGCCTACAATCACTTCTCAAGTCGAGCTACACTTAAAATTTTGCCTAGACAAACACTCGTGGCAAGTTCTAGACTTATTGACATGGGACTTGGACTTGCAATTCAATACCTCACTTCTCAAGCTACTGGATTGTTAAAGAGAATAGATTTGAGGCCCTACAACAACCCTAGCTAAGATTGAAGATCACAAATGGCTCAAAGAAACCATTCGATGATTGTTTTAGTCAACTCAAGAGTCTAAATGTCATAACTAGAGCTATTCTTTGTCAATCAACTTGTATCTAACCATGAGGTCGAAGGTAAATGTGTTAGTAACAAGTGAAGCTTGCTTGAGACACTTTTATTCATTACTAATATATATCAAAGCAAAAAGAAAATGGACTCTATCCCTTAAGAAGGTTGTCACGCCATCCATCGTTGGGAAGAGCCACCCGGTTCACACAACATCCACATTTGGAAAGAACCGTGGAATTAAGAAAACCAAAGGCTTATTGATCACGTAAAATGTAAAAAGAAGCTACTAAAGGAAATAAGAAGCTAAGCTATTAGGAAAAATACGAAAGAAGTTATGAAGTAAACTACGGACAATAAAATGAATATGTACAATAATGGAGTGAAAAGAATATATGAAAAATGGAAATGAATCGATACATCGAATGTTAAAGTTATATACATACCAAAAGTGAAAAATAACGATAAATAAAGATAAAGAAAAATAATATCATAGTTATTACATGCCAATGTCATAAAATCAAAATGGACCACCCCCCTCCCCAAAATAAAAGATAGCATTGTCCTCAATGCTAATATCAAAATAAGATCAGGGAAGGGGTAGAGATTAAAGAAAACTCCCTATGTGGTCTCTGTCTGCATGGGGTCAGGAATATTAGAGGGGTCCCCAGACTGCATAGGATCATAAAATCTCTCTGGTCCTCTAATTGGATCTCCAAATCCTCTAACGGGGGAACTACATATCCTCTAATTGGCTCTCTGTCTGCCTCATGCTCTGCTACCTGTGCTGCTGGGGTAGTCTCCTCCATAAGCAAGTCCAGTGGGATATCTATAGCAGAAATGAACTTCTCTACCTTCTTCTTTAGCTTCTCCACCGACTCCTTTGAGGCTTGAGGCTTCCTCATTTTCTTGACCTGCTTGCCCAGATCCTTGATCACCTTTCCATGAGCATCCAAAGTCTCCAGGATCTTATTTTGGTTGTCCAGGAGCTTCTTCTGGTTGTCTAGAAGTTCCTTCAATTAATCCTCCACTGATAGAGGTACCTGAAGCTGTGCTGGGGCTGATTGTGCTGCGACTGCAATGGATAAGATGGGCATCTTTGATGTAGTCGCCTGCATCCAGTTGTTGAGGCTGGATAATGTTTGAGAAACCCACAGTGCAGTCTGAGGGTATGTGGAAGATGAAGGCACAGATAATAGGGCGGTGATGGATGGTCCGGATGAAGGAGGAGATATGGCAGCTAAAGAACCTTCTGCTATGGAAGGCTGTGACTCGGTGGACACTACCCTTGGCTCGTTAGACTTGCCAATAGAGGTAGTGGATTTTCCTTTGGCCTTCGGGTTGTCTACTCCTTGAAGGTTGTACCAGGAAAAAGGCTTCTTTAGCTTTACCTTTGTGTCATAATTCCTCCCCTCTACCCCTTGGTCCTCGAGATACATAGTGATGAAGTTGGGGTGAGGGTAGGACCTTTCTTCTTTTCCGGTTGCTTTGGAGATGTTTTGGGACATGAGGTTCCCGAAATTGATTGGATACCCCGCCATGATGGAAGCTATTAGGATTGCCCATGAGAGTGGGATGACACTGTCATGCTGGGACGGATCAAGCTGACTGCATACAAATGTGCTCCACCCTTTGGCTTCAAAGCTGAGGGTGTTTCTGGTGATTGAGACTTCAGCTGTGAGCCAGAACAGTGTTGTTCCTGGGATGGATATCACCTCTCCTAGCCATGGACGGTCTGCTTCATCTAATTCCAGCTTCTCTAAGTATTGAACTGCTTCCACATCTTCAAACCCGATATATCTATTCAATGTGAACCATCAAACTGGATCTTCAGGTTTCATACCTTAGTCACAGTGGTGCCCTTTTTTATGTGAGTCACATTTGCATAGAACTCCTTGACCAGGTACTCATTGGCATCCACAATACTGCTGGTGAAGTACTTTCACCCTTTTCTCTCCTCAAACTATCTCTTCACATTCAGATTGTAAGGAAGAAGGTATCTTTCTATGAACTGTCGCTCACTAGTGAGTAACCTTTGTGGACACCATTCCTAATTCCGATAGGCCTTCTCGCTCACAAACCTGTTAGCCCACACCTCGGTCTTCCTTGACCTGGCCAACCCCCCCTCCCCCCACATAGGTATCACCTCCTCTCCCGTCATCCGGGGCCTCTTCTTCATCATCAAAATTAATGAGAGCAGTAGTTGAGGCCATAGTTGCAGCAGGTGGGGAAGAGTGTTCTGATGCTTCACTACCTCCCTTTGAGCCATCAGACGACTCAAAAAAAGAGGTAGGTTTATTGACTAGGTGGAAGGGTTTTGATTGAGCCTCTGGTTATTGTGCAGATTCCCCCTCTGAAACCTCCCAGGATGGAGGATATTCACTCTTGTCTGATGATTCGGCGGGAGGTCTAGGGAGGGTTTTCTTTATGCTTATGATTCTTTGAACTGCTAAGGGCAAAGCCTGCTTTCCTTTGCCCCGGCCTCGAGAGGATTCTGCCCTCCCTTTTGATTTGTCTGCTCCTCTACGAGATCGCACCATTTTCTGCATCACACAGGTAGTGAAAGATAATTAGAATTGGGGTTCAATCATGCCTTAAAGTAGTACAAATTAAATGAACAACAGTGCTTCTCAGAACAGGGCAATGTAGGCCGCAAAAAAGTGAACGCGGGCGCGGAAGGCCCATCGGGGACCGCGTAAAAGTGAAAGCGTCCACGAAGAGGTTAGGTTCATAATACTAACTCTCTGATTTTGGTCAAACGCGGACTGCAAAATAATGAACGCGGCCGCCAAGGACCAACCACAGACCGCGTAAAAGTGAACGCCGTCGCGGAAGCTATTATCAGACTCTCTGAAGTTCAAGAGCGCGATCCGCGAAAACATGGACGCATCCGCGAAGAACCAACCGCAGACCACGTAAAAGTGATCGCGGACGTGAACTCTCATTAATACTCAGTAGTTAAAAGATAGGGTATTGCAGATCGCAAAAAACTGAACGCGACCGCATACCCTATCGCGGACGGCGAAAAATTAATCGCGGCCGCGAAATTAAAATGCGACTGGTACTGACGAACATTTTAATACTAGGGTTTTCACTCTGTGCAAAAATCAGTTCAAATAACATGCAAAGTACTAACCCTATCCCCCATTAGGCACGTAAACACTACCCATATGTATTTAAGAATCAATTAAGCATGAATTTGAGATTATGGCATGTATCTAACCCTAACTAAAAAGGAAAATTAAAAAAAAGAGAAAAAAAAAGAAAAAGATAAAATCAAATCATGGATTTGAACATACTAGTTGTGAAAAATTAGTAAGAAATGAACTCTTCATTATAACGAGATGAAATTGAGTGCCCTAGAAGATGAACAGTGCTTTTTGTGCGGTGAAATGTAAGGGTTCAAAAAGTGTAAAATTATTAAGGACCCCCTATTTATACTTAGAAGATGTGGAACCCACCACCTTACCTGAGCGCAACCACAAAATTCTATCGCGGTTCGCGCTTGTTACCTTATGAAGAGTTGCTTCAAGCACATGGGTGCGGTCCGCGAAAAAAATGGTTGCGGCCGCGAAATTAACCGCGATCCGCCAAAATATGAAAGTGGCCGCGAACTCTGAAGGATATTTGAAAGTCTAACTTCAGAGAGTTTCCATTTTGATATTTTCAGTTACGCGTCCGCGGACAAAAAGGTGCGGCCGCGAACTGCTCCCACGGACCGTGAAATTTTGGGCGTGGTCCGCGAACTTCCCACACTTAGCTATTAATTTTTCCCTGTAAAAATCCTGCATTGCACAACCAATTCATACACCAACTTCACACCCAGTTAGTCCAAAACAGTGCCTAATCTAAGAAGAAAATCAAAAGAAAGAAAAACACATGGGTTGCCTCCCAAGAAGCACCTGATTTAATGTCACGGTACAACGCATGTTACTATCATCACTTGAAATGGATTAAGGCCACCACGTGGCTGTCATCAAACTTTCCGAGGTAATGCATCACCCTGTGCCCATTAACTCTAAAGTTTTCACCATTTTTGTTTTTCAAATCAAGAGCACCAAACAGAGTTACATGCACCACTTCAAAAGGGCCACTCCACTTTGACTTGAGCTTTCCCGGAAACAGTCGTAACCAAGAGTTGAATAGAAGAACCAAGTCACCCTCCTTGAATTCTTTGTTCTGGACATATTTGTAATGTAAGTACTTCATCTTGTCCTTATACAAGGATGAGCTAGAATAAGCATGGAACCCGAACTCATCAAGTTCATTTAGTTTCTCTATCTGGAGATTGATAGCTACATTCCATTCAAGGTTATAACTTTTTCATCGCCCACATGGCCTTGTGCTCTAATTCAACCTGAAGATGGCATGCTTTCCAAAATACCATCCGGTATGGAGACATACCAGTTATAGTCTTATAAGCAGTTCTATAGGCCCACGAAGCACCGTCAAGTTTCCTTGACCAATCAGTCCGGTTTGCATTAACAGTCTTGGATAATATGCTCTTTATCTCCCTGTTAGTGATAAGGGGTTGACACCTTATGATTAACACCATAATTGGAAAGTAAACTGTCGAAGGCCTTGTTGCAAAAATGAGAACCCCCATCACTAATGATAGCCCTCGGGGTGCCGAACCTTGTGAAGATATTTTTCTTTAATAAAGCCACCACACTCCATGCCTCATGGTTGGGCAAAGCCACAACTTCAACCCATTTGGAAACATAATCAACATCAACCACAATATAAGTGTTCCCACATGAACTCATAAATGGTCCCATATCGTCGACGCCCCCCACATTTAAAACATCAATCTCAAGAATGGTGGTGAGGGGCATTTCATTCTTCTTGGAAATTCTGCCGGATTTTTGGCACTCATCACAACGCTTAACAAGCTCGCTAGCGTCTTTGTGCAAGGTAGGCCAATAGAATCCACAGCTTAGGACCTTTGTAGCAGTTCTGACGTTACCATGATGACCACCATAGGTCGAGGAATGGCAAGCTTCAAGGATACTCAATTGCTCTTCTTACGGAACACATCTCCGGATAACTCCATCATTGCAAATCTTGAAAAGATATGGCTCGTCCTAATAATAATCCAAGCATTCCCGTTTGAGCTTCTTCCTTTGGTTAGAAGAGAGCTCACTTGGGACAATGCCAATCACAAGAAAGTTAGCCACATTGGCGAACCAAGGCATCCCATTCAAAGACACGGAGAGGAGTTGTTCATATGAAAATGAATTATTAATCTTGAGACCATCATGGGGCCTCCCCTCCTCTTCCAAGCGGAACAAGTGGTCCGCCACTTGATTCTCACTCCCTTTTTGGTCTATGATTTCAAGTTCAAACTCTTGTAGATGAAGAACCCATATCATCAACCTAGCCTTAGAGTCCTTTTTGGTCATCAAGTAACGAAGTGTCACGTGATCGGTGTGCACAATCACTTTGGTACCCATGACGTACAGGTGGAACTTTTCCATGGCGAAGACAATGGCTAATAACTCTTTCTCAGTCACCGTATAGTTAAGTTGGGCGTCGTTCATTGCTTTGCTTACATAATAAACCAGACGAAATATCATGTTGATTCTTTTCCCAAAAACCGCTCCTACCGCAACGTGACTAGCATCGCACATGAACTCAAATGGTAAGCTCCAATTGGGTGCGGTAATGATGGGAGTGGTAGTCAACCTATACTTGAGAAACTTAAAAGCTTTCATGCAATCATCATTGAACACAAACTTGGCATCTTTTTCCAACAACTTGCACAAGGGGTTCACCATTTTTGAGAAATCCTTGATGAACCTTCGGTAAAACCCCGCGTGACCAAGAAAGCTCCTCACTCCCTTGACGGAAGTAGGAGGAGGGAGTTTTGAAATCACCTCAATTTTCGCTTTGTCCACTTCAATACCGTTCTTTGAAATCTTATGGCCGAGGACAATGCCCTCCTTGACCATAAAGTGACACTTTTCCCAATTAAGCACTAAGTTGGTCTCCTCATATGAATAGGATCCCATATGAATAGGATCCCATTCCTTGCAAAGCATTTGCACATTCTACCAAGCCTTCCTTCTCATCCTCATCTTGATTCAACAACACAACTTCCAAATGGTCTTCCACATTAATCATAGCACTCGTGTCATCAATAATCACCTCCATCACAATATCCACAAAAGAGCATACTTCGTTGCTATTAGGTCACCTCATTGATTTGCACACGTGGAACACAACTTTTTCATCACCCACCCGGAAGGTGAGGTCCCCAGCTTCCACATCAACCAATGCCTTCCCTGTTTCTAGGAAAGGTCTCCCCAATATTATTGACACCTCATAGTCACCTTTGCAGTCGAGAATCACAAAATCTGCGGGAAGAATGAACTTGTCGACCCCAACTAGAGCATCATCAATAATCCCCAGCGGCCTCTTCATTGTCCAGCCCGCCATCTCAAACCTCATGGAAGTAGATCTTGGTTTCCTAATACCCAATGTCTTGAATACAGAATATGGCATCAAATTAATACTTGCTCCAAAATCACACAAGGCTTCAGCGAAATCGGCCCTACCAATGGTGCATGGAATTGTAAAGGCACCGGGATCTTCTAGATTTGGAGCCATGGTATGCATAATGGCACTCATTTGATGTGTCATTTTGATGGTCTCACAATTCATTGATCTCTTCTTTGTTACCAAGTCCTTCATGAACTTGGCATATCCCGGCATTTGTTCGAGAGCTTCAACCAAAGGCACATTGATGGAAACTCTTCATCGTATCAATTAATTTCTTGAATTGGTTTTCATTGTTTTACTTGGCGAGCCTTTGAGGATATGGTGGAGGAGGCCTTGGCAAGGGAGCCTTTTCTTTGGGCACTACCATTTCCCGTATGTCTATCACATGTTCCCTAGACGGGTTCACATAATTTTGGGTCTCCTCCACATTGTCATCAATGTTTATCTTCACCTCATCATTCACATTCTCATAATTTACTTGCTCATCATTTCTTGGCTCGTCCTCTTCTTGCAAAAATACATCATCACTCATAATCTTCTTTGGATTAGAGGTACTAGCAACACCACCTCTACCGCTTCTTGTGGTCACCGCCATAGCATGGCCCGTGTTGTTCCCATCCTTAGGGTTTACTACTGTATCACTTGGTAGTTCCCCCTTAGGGAGAGTATTCAGTGACTGAGAAATTTGACCCAATTTTACTCCCAAGTTGCAGATAGAAGTATTGTGGAGGCTATTTGGGCATCGGAGTTGTCATTTGTTTCCATCATTTGGTTGAACATACTTTCTATCTGTACCATTTCATTGTTTGAAGAACCTTGCCCTTGTGACGGATATACATCGGGGGACTTTGAAAGCCCAACCCCCGGTTTTCTTGATTATTGTTGTTCCAACCCCCTTGGTTTCTATTGCCTCCCCAATTACTATTGTTGTTGCCACTCCAGTTGCTTTGACTATTTCCACCCTAATTGCTTGAATTGCCTTGATTACCCCAGTTTTGATTGTTATTCCCCCAATTGTTCGGATTAGTGTGGTTGCCACTATTCCAATTTCCTAGGCCTTGGTTGCCCCAATTTTGATTGTTTCCTTGTGATCTCCGCTGTTGATTTGGAGCATTGCCCCGTTGACCTTGGTAATTATTGGCGTACAAAACCTCTTCACTTTGATTATCATATGAGTCATCTTGATTTTAATCACTACCATTTTGCTCAAATTGATCTTGATTGTTTTGCACTTGTTGACCATGTTGTCTTCTCTTGTTGATCATTACATTAACTCCTTCCATGTCATTTACTTTCTTTGGCCCCTGTACCTGCTGAAGCTGAGACTTTGCTAACTGGTTCATAGTAGTTGTCAACTCTGTTATGGCTTGTCCGTTATCATGAAGTTCCTTGTGAAGGTGGATGACATTAGGGTCACCGTGAGGAATGTTTTCCCGACTTTGCCATGCTGAGGAGGTGTCCGCCATCTCATCTAATATGTCACATGAATCGGCATAAGGCACTTTCATGAAATTTCCCCCTGCGAGCTGATTCACAACTCACTGATTAGTTGTGTTGATACCCCTATAAAATGTTTGCTGGATCATTGCTTCAGTCATATCATTGTTGGGGCATTCTTTTACCATTGTCTGGTACCGTTCCCAGATTTCATGTAAGGGTTCATTTGGCTCTTGTTTAAAGTCTAAGATCTCATCCCTCAATGTTTCCATTATGACCCGTAGATAAAAACTTTTGCTATGAACTTCTCAGCCCACTCATCCAACGTGGTGATGGAATGGTTGAGAAGCCTCTCAAGCCAATCCAAAGCCTTCCCTCTAAGTGAAAATGGGAAAAGCCTCAATCTCAAAGTGTCCTCAGATGCATCCGTCTACTTGCTCCCCCAGCATGTGTCTACAAAACCCTTGAGATGCTTATATGCGTTCTGATGTAGAGCTTCGGTGAAGAAACCCCTTTTTATCCAATAGAGTTAGCATGACATTAGTTATTTGAAAATTGCCCGCCTGAATCCGGGGCGGGACAGTTCACTTGCGTAGCCTTCATTAGATAGCACCCGGTGTGCTGCCCTTAGAAGAGGTGGGGGAGAGTTTGGCACATTGTCATGAGGCGGGGGCCTCTTATTTGGATTTGAGGTTCTAGATTAACCAGAATTCTACTATAGGTCGCGATGGCTCCCAACACCGATATTAGGCAAGCCAACACAATTCATCTAGTGAGTCCCAGTTATTTTTATTAACAACCTATCCAACAATATCTTTACTTAAATCATTAAGCGTTTGAAAATAGCAAATGACAAGGCAAATTAGATTGCAAGTATCAAAGGAAGTCAAATTTAAATAAGTACATCCCCAAAAGAATAATCCACCAATATGTATGCCAGAACTAGTGTCACAAGTATATGGGCTTCTAGTAGAATAAACAAAATAATACATCTACTCTACTGTCTGAAATAGAATAGACAGAATAAGCAAAAGGAAAGACTCCAACGCGCTGCTGAACAACATCAGGATAAGCAACTTACCATGGAATCTCTGCCTCTATATCAAGAACGCGCTATGGACTGGTAACCAGATGCTCCTGCCTCATAACCTGTATAATTAAGTACATAAGCGTAGCATGAGTACATAAACATTATGTACCAAGTAAGTATCCAGTCTAATCTCGAAGAAGTAGTGACGAGGAGTCGACTTGACACTTACTAGGGCCAAACAATTTATTTAAATATAAGGCTAAGCATGAATATCAAGGATAAATGGCAAATAATGACAAGAAATGACAAGTCTTTCCACAATGGCATTCATGTTTCTATTTCTATCATTCCGGTTGAAAATTTATATCCTAGAGCATTTAAACAGTCTAAAAATCACGGGAAAGTGCCAAGAAGATAGCATGCGCATATAATGCGGAGGACATACGACCCGATCCAACAAATAATAAATGTGCACTGCCGAAGGGTCGAACGACGCGAACCTAGATGCATCTATTAACCTGCTGAGGAGAACGGCCCGCTCCCATGAGAGTATTGGAAGGAATCACTCCGCTCGCGGAATATAATTGCGAAGCGGTCACACATAAACATAATATTTTTTTCCTCAATTTCTTTTTAAAATAATAATTTACTTGAAACTTTAAAATTCTTAAGATCTTGAAATAAATTCAAACCCATATAATTGGCGCATGAAATAAATAAACAGTATTCACAAAGCATGGTGTAAACCTAAACTACCCGGACATAACAAGAATAGTCACCACGTACGGACACCCGTCACCTCGTGCGTACGTAGCCCCCACAATCATTCATATATCATATAAGTTCACCTATGGGGATATTTCCCTCTTAAAAGGTTAGAAAGGAAACTTACCTTGTTTCGAGATTACTTCCAACTCAAGAATGCTCTCAAACCCTCAAGCGCATGTGAGCGCTTGGTATCAGCTGTGCATCGACAACTTTTGACTTCCATGGATGAGATGTGATTTTAGCATGTTGATAATTGGCCAGTCTGGAGGACTTGAGGCCGGATTATGCCTGTGGCTTGAGTGCTGATATTTCCTTGTATGAGCACATGTATTTGGGGACTTATATGTCCGTTGGTGTCCTTATTGACGGGGCTTTGTGACTAGATGACTATGTGGTGAGTGTGATTTTAGGGTGAGATGTGTTCATATTGCTTGATTGTGACAAAAAGGGATGGGCTGGATATGTAGCAAGAACTATTGAGTGTTTGACTTCTGTCTGGATTTGGCATATGGCCTCGAGTCGTGAGTGTATGGGAAGACCTCTTATGTTGTTCAGTTCTGGAGTGAAGCAGATCCTTCTGTTGTGTTATGAGTTCCTGGTGATGTCTTTTGGGATGATCATTGCCCCATTAGCGTTCATGTATTTCAGTAATGGTGTATTCCATCCGTATTAGCACTCCTTTGTTAATGTATTCATTGATGGCATCCTGGCGTATACGCGTAGCCAGGGGTAGCATACTCAGTATTTGAGGACGACATTATAAGAATTCAGGGAGGAGAAGCTCTATGCAAAGTTCTCCAAGTATGAATTTTGGCTCAGTTCAGTAGCATTCTTGGGACACGTGGTGTCCAATGAGGGTATCCATGTGGTCAGACATGTGTGGGTAGAGCTTCTAGAAGCTCAAGATTTCTTTGACCAACGCTCCAGTGTTAGTTCTGCCATCAGTTTCAGGTTCTTATACCGCGTATTGTGATGCCTCGAGGGTAGGCGTCGTTTGTGTTTAGATGTATAAAGATAAAGTGATTGCGTAATAGCTATGAGTTCCGGAATGGTATAGAAAGAGATCAGTTTGAGGCTAAGCAGGCAGGGCTATTTCTCGCGGGGTACCTTGAGGTTGTGTGATCCTTATGTTGTTTTGTAGCAAGTTCTCTTTTACCAGTAATTGATATATGTTGCAATTTGAGTTTAGATCACTTGTGGGAGTTGGCACGGCTATTTCCATGGTGAATGCGAGGTTGGATATGATTTGGAATGTTTAATGGTTTGCGTTATATATGAGCTTATGAAGGATTTAGTTGAATCCCACTGCGGTATTTTGGCAGTGATATCGTATGTGCATTATGAGTTATTGTTTGTTTTGATCTATAGTTTTGAGCCAAGTGGGGGAGTCTGCTAATGATTAGTTGGTTGCCCGATTATGTGTTGTATTGGTTTCAGTTTGGGGTATACTGGTGGACCAGTTATGACCTGCAGAGGTGGAGTTTGAGAATGACTCGAGAAATGGAAATTTCTAGATACAGGTTGTATTATACTCTATGGGGATTGGATCAGCATGTAACGGGTAAGATCAATCCTTTGGGTGCTTATGATGTGGTAAGGTTCTACGTGTGATTCTTGTCAATGCTTTTGGGTTTTTGCGACCTGCGTAGCTTAGTTGAGTTAGAGAGATTCAGTCCTAACGATTTGGTTAAGTGAAAATGGATTTTTGAGAGTTCTATATGGTCTCTACCGTAGTTTGAGATGCATATTTTCTACTGGTGTGTGGGGCATGTGGCATATTGTAATTTTCTCCAGAATGAAATAAAATGGAAAGTTCTTAGCTGACTGAGTATGTAGTTGCATGTGACCCAGAGTGGGTTTGAGGTTTGTCGTATCGTTCATATGGTGGCATAATGGGTGCGATGTGTGGTGTAGTATTGAGATTGCGGGTGCTAGGTCACGATGCGATTTGAAAGGAAGGTACTGAATTCTTAAGTGGCATGGACAATCTTAGATGATCAGGTACATGGCGTTAATTTTAGATATGGATCGAAAAAGGTATAAGTTTTAGAAGGGGCACTGTGTTTTGATTTATGGATACTTTGATGGTGTGGCGGTACTCTCCTTGTTGGCCGTCTGCGAGTATTCAAATTTGTCCTTGTAACACACACGGATAGTAGGGGTATCCTTCGTGGTATGATCGTGTATTGGAGAAGTATTAGACATTTAGGCGACAAAGTTGAGATTGGATATGGCGATTTGTGTGCTCGGAGGGTTTTGAGTCTGGGGACTCGAATGAGGAGATAATTTCATAGTTGAGAGTTGTAGAGACGTATCCAAGTTTAGCCAGGGGTTAGTGTGTTGTGATTCAGTCATTATGGACCTTCGAAGGGTCATTTGTCTATTTTGTATGACTAGAGTTGATTTAGGGTTCATTGGTAGGCCTAGTATGGGTGTGTGTTCTGCACCGGGTCGGAATTGTTGGCTCCGAATTTCTATTATTGAGGGATGTACCATTCGATTGTCATTGAGTTTATTCGTGTTGTGGAGTGATATATGAGTTACCCTTCGGGGTTGCGAGGAGTTGTGATCGTTGATTATAGGAAAATATGGTGCGGTTCTAATTGGGCTTTATAGCTAGATTTGAGTAAGGTAAGTAATTGGGTATTGCGGGATTGAGACGTATTGGTTATGCATGTTCTGATTCGTGTGGCATGGTATCGTCCGGTTTTCTTGTGGTTATGGCAATGCACTTGGAGTATTTGATGTCGAATTGCGCATGGTTATTGATTTTGAGCCAGGTGGCTGGAAGTATTTCATGTGACTCAACGTTTGGAGGGTATCGCGCATTGTAGTAGAGTTATGCGGAGGTATGATCCTTGGTGTCAGATTCGTGTGTTTTGATTTTTTTGATGAGTGTCAGGCTCTTAACATGGTGTTGTGACGGTAATTGTTAATGGCAGGATGGTCCTCTCGTGTTAATCTATTATATAATTTGATTACATTGGGATGTTGCTATTTGAGTGCACGAGTTGCATAGGTTATGTCTTTGGATTGTATTGATGTGTCATGTCATTAGAGTGGTCGTGTTAGACGAGAAGAGGTCATTAGACCTAGAATGAATACTGTCAGAATTGACTACAACATAGTTGGAAGGATAAATATCGGGAGTCGGCTTAGAAATCTGCTATAATTCCCGTCAGGAAGGGGGAGCTTCATGTCTGACTTATCAGACGAATGGTTGCTAGTTTCTACGTGCTTATTTCATTATCGGCAGTATACGGAAGTGTTAGAGCGAGGCATTGCTTGATGAGAGGATATGTACCGGTATTGGGTTGTATTGAGCAGCTATTGTAATTAGGAGTTATCGCTATGGGTGTTTGAGTCATGCGTTATATTATGTGATTACATCTTGGGTTACGGATATTTCTTGATGCAGCGTGTTCAAACTTGTTCAGTTTATAGATGTTGATCTTGCCAATTATTTCGAAAATGGAAATTTGGTTCTAAGGCTTTTCGAGGTTGGATTGCGAGATTTCAGCTATGTTGTGCTATTGGACCTATATGGGATAGGGTGACATGGGATCACCCCCGGGTATGTGCATGGTGAGGTTACGCGGCAGTTTGATGGTGTTGGAGAAAAACTCTTGGCACGTTCGAGGACGAACGTATGTTTAAGTGGGGGAGGATGTAACGACCCCGCCGGTCGTTCCAAGAGTAATAGCCCCGTTTTCCCCATTTATGCTTCATTATATGTGGTTCAACTTCATTATGATGTGTTGGGCCGGTCGGTTCGGGTTCGGAGAGGTCGTGGTGAGAATTGAGACACTTAGTCTCTTAAATTGGTCTAATAGTTGAAAAAGTCAACTGGGAGTTGACCTATTGGTAAATGACCCCGGAATATATATTTTATGGCTCAGATAAATTCCTTAGGTGATTTGGGACTTAGGAGTTTGTTCGGAATGTTGTTTTGAGGTCCGGTGTAGAATTAGGCTTGAATTGGCGAAAGTCAGTTTTTGGCAATTTCCGGTCGGCAGTGGAAAATAGGTTATGGGGGTCGGAATGGAATTCTGAGAGTTGGATCAAGTTCGTAGTGTCATTTTGGACTTGTGTGTAAATTTTCAGGTCATTCAGATGTGTTTTGGTTGGTTTTGGCATCGTTGGTGATTTTCAGAAGTTTTAGGAATCTTAGGCTTGAATCACGGGTTGAATTGGAGTTTCGATGTTATTTTGGGCGTTCCGAGGGTTCGACTAAGTCCGAGTGATCACTTATGACTTGTTTGTATTTTTGGTTGGGGTCCCGAGGGGCTCGGGTTGATTTCGGATAGCCATCGGGGGATTTTTAGTTGGGAAATAGCAGCTGATGCTGCCGGTGGAATGTTTCTAGTGTGGCCGTAGGTGCAGAGAGGCATGCGCAGGTGCGGATTTTTTGCAGGTTGAAGGAGGTTGCAGGCGCGGGACTTTGGTTGAACCTGCGGAGTCGCATGTGCGGAAATTGGTACTTTAAGTTGGATGCGCAGGTGCGCACCTGGGACTGGAGGTGCGAGCAGTTGGTCGCAGGTGCGGAAATCCCTGGGCAGATCATATAAAAAGGGTCCTTAGCGAATTTTGGTCTTTCTTTCACCATTTCCATGCGGGTTTGAAGCTTTGTAGAGGGTTTTGAAGGAGTAAATCAAGAGGACCTTGTTGAGGTAAGATAATTGAACCTAAAACTCATTCATATGTAATTTTTGGACTGATTTAGGGTAAATTTGGGGGAAAAATCAGTGTTAAATTGGGGGTTAGGGCTTGGATAATTGGAGACTTTGGTTGAATAATTGAAGGGGAAATTGTGGTCCGATTTTTATGTTCTTGGTATGTATAGACTCGTGGGAGAATGAGGATTCCGATTTTGTGATTTTTATCAAATTTCGAGACGTGTGCCCGGGGGTCGGGTTTGGCCAATTTCGGGATTTGTGCCCAATTGTGGTAATTTTCGAATGAGTTTCGTCTTCCTAGCATATTTTGATGTTATTAATCTTATTTTGATAGAGTCGGAGCATTTGGGAGCCGATTCGAGAGGCAAGAGCATCACAGAGTAGTATTCGGGCCGGTTTGAGGTAAATAATCTAGACCTGAGAGTATGAAACCCCAGTATTTCATATTATTTTGGTAAATGGGGTGACACACATGCTAGGTGACGAGCATGTGGGTGTGCACCAATAAGGATTTGTGACTTGGTCCGTCCCGTAGCGACTTTAAGTCTCATAT
The DNA here is from genome assembly GCA_005239505.1 of Nicotiana paniculata. Taxonomy (NCBI): domain Eukaryota; kingdom Viridiplantae; phylum Streptophyta; class Magnoliopsida; order Solanales; family Solanaceae; genus Nicotiana; species Nicotiana paniculata. The sequence goes on along the minus strand of MDKI01173271.1, from coordinate 25,930 downwards.
GTGATTTGAAATCATATGATATCCTGTATTTTTGAAGTTTACATTATATTATTGGGCTCCATGCCATGTTTGGGGCCTTTTGTCAAACGGTTTAGACCCTCAGGGGTATTTTTCCACTATTGTCACACTATTTTTGATAGAAAATTTATGAACTCTGTCATGCTTTATACCTGTTGCTGTTATCACTGTGATCATACTGTTTTAGAATACCGAGAGGTACTTTGGGATTAGTCCCGTGAGTTGAGATGAGTTGCCCGAGTGGCATGTGAGGATGACTGAGTGAGGCCGAGAGGCGAGTGGTGAGGATATTATATGGACTGAGCTGCACGCCGCAACAATATATGTTATAGGGATTGGGCTGCACGCCGTATCAATTTATTATATGGATCGGGCTGCACGCTGCAACAATATATATATTGGATTGGGCTGCACGCCGTAGCAATATAGCGCTTGGTCTATAGGAGCCCCTCCAGGAGTCAGTACACTTCCAGTGGGCGGAGTCGACTACTATTTGGACCGGGCTGCACGCCGCAAATAATATATATATATATATTAATTGTTTGGATCGGGCTGCACGGTGCAACATATATACATATGCTATGTGGATCAGGCTGCACGCCACAATGGTTTGTGTGGATACATGGTACCTGTGTAGTGAAGTGCTGAGTGTGAACAATGAATACTGATAATGGAGTCATGAGTGACGAGAGACCTTACTTATGAGTGACACTGTGCCTGAGAAGTTGTTACATTTTGAAATTCATTGTTTTCTCACTCTTCTTTACACTGAGCCTTTTGAATAAAAGAAAATTACTATTTTATAAAAGTTTTGAACGAATAACTGGAATTTGCGAATTATATGGTCGATTTAGACCTTGACCCGATTTATTTACCTTTGTTGACACTTATTTTGTGAAATTATGATTTAAATGCTCGTCACTGCACTCAAGTGTTTAGTTATGGTTATTACTTACTGAGTTGGCGTACTCACGTTACTCCCTGCACCTTGTGTGCAGATTCAGGTACCGGGGCAGAGTTATAGTTGAGCTACCCTATTTGGAGCATTGTTCGAAGATTGTGAGGTAGCTGCTCGGCGTCCACAACCAACTCTTTCTCCTTCGTACTATGTCATTTTACTTTACTTCCCAGACTTGTTGTAGTCGAGAGTTTATATTAGACTGTATCACTTCTTAGATGCTCATGACGGTTGACTCCATATGTTGGGACTATGTTTAGACGTTCCGATTATTTTTATTGTTTGGAATGCTTAAAAATAGAAATTGTTATGAAACATAGGATAATTTATGTATTAAATGGGAACCTTATGATATTTTTAGTAAATTTGGCTAGCCTAGTACCACGATAGGCGCCATCACGACCAATTTAAATTTGGGGTCGTGACAGCAACCTACGTAAGGCTCGGCCTCATTATAGGAAAGAAACTAGGACAGATTTTAGCACGAAAGATGAGTATGCTCTAAAGGGACATCATGCCAAGGAGTAATAATCACAAACTTCCTAAAGATTGGGGAAATTTTTGAAAAATTGTAGAGTCATGCAAGGAAAAGAACTTGTGCTAGAGCTAAATCTTTGATGTTCGACATAAGTCGGCCCCTTTACTGAACTTCAAATCATTTCGTTTCCATGTCAACAAATCTTGAGCTTTAGAGTCCTCTAGATGACAATTCATTCTCGTCTATCCATTTTGCAACATAGGCCATAGTTTCTAATTTAAGGCTCCTACTTAACCATATCATGGACTAATCTATCTAATCATATACTCTATTATTTTTATGCATTTATTTCATTATGATGACACTAACACTTTATTTTGTTTGTAAAGTTTAAATTTTTTTTCTTTAAAGGTTTGCTAGCACTGAACACTATTTTGGCTGCGAATCTACATAAAGGACGAGGCTATAATGGCAGACAGATTTGAAGCATTCAATACCGGTATGAAATTGTTGCAAGAAGAAGATGATGATACCGAGGCAAATGTGGTACGAAGAAGCGTGTTGGTTAATCTGGGAAGCACTTTCAACCTTCTTCAAAATGCAACCTATGCTTCCAGCTCAAAGCAAAATATTTGCTTAACCATATCTCCTTGCCCAACTCCTACTTGTACAATCTCTCTACAAATACCAGTAACCTACGCTCCCAATCTAGCCATGATGATTCCCAATGTCCATCCTTCTACAGTCGCAATTCCTTTTGGAGAAAAGAAGCAAGATCGTTTTGCATTGTGCCAATATGCAAGATGTGAAAGAGAAATTCAGTCAAGTCGCCCCAATGATTTGGACAATTAGCTCCACAATCTAAGAAAAGCCATTGAAAAAGAGTTACAATAGAGAATTTATCAAAGTTTGAGGTATGAAGATTTGTGTTTGCATCCACATGTTGAGCTTCCGCCAAGATACAAGCTGCCAAAGTTCAACACTTTTAATGGAATTGGAGATCCCATTGCTCATTTAACGGAGTACTGCAGTAGATTGATTGGTATTGGATATAACGAGGCCATTCGAATGAGATTATTCATTCAAAGTTTGTCGGGATTAGCACTCACTTGGTACACCAGACAATACTTTAGCAAATGGCGTACATGGGAAGATATGTGTCACGACCCAAAATCCATAAGGTCGTGATGGCACCAGACACCATTGTCAGGCAAGCCAATCATTAAATAGTTAAGTTAAATTTCCTGTTTTAGCATTTTTTTGAAATCATTACCTTTCACTTTATTACATGATAACTGAATAAAATCCACTAAGTAAATCGACAGTTTAATATTCCATTTTCATAAAATACATCCCAAACACATCCCAGAACCCGGTGTCACAAGTGCATGAGCAAATTCTAAGAATTTTACAATTACTACAAGGCTTGTCCGAAATACAAATTGGACAAGGAATTTAAAATAAAAATAAATACATCTGAGGGAGACTCTGTCAGCTGTGGATCGCCTCAATATAATGCAGCTCGCCTAAGTCTCCGAGCTGGCCACATCGATGTGAAAGTACCTGCGCAATAAAAATCCACAACAAGTCTATCATGAGTACGAAAGCAACGTGTACTCACTAAGTATCCTACCTAACCTCAGAGAGGTAGTGATGAGAGGTCGAATTAGACACTTGCTAGAAGTCAATTTAATATAATCAAGTCAGACACTAAGCGGGAATATCATAGGCAATCTAATAAAATCAGGGATAAGTAATACCAACTCCTTTCACATTTAACACTTTAAATCTTCGTCATTTCAGTTGTCAATTAAAACTTCATAGCCAATAAACAGGTAATACTTACAGAAAATACGCAGCAATAATCATGCGCAAGTAATGCCGAGGGTCAAACGACGTGGACCAACAATAATAAAATGTGCACCGCCGAGGGTCGAACGGCCCGAACCATAGATGAATCTATCTGCCCCGCTCGCGAATCGAACATGCGACATGGTTAGCATAATAATAGGGCTAACCCGCTCGCGAATCATGCCTGTGACTCGGTTCCCCGTATAAATATACATAAATACAGGGTCATCCTGCTCGCAAATCATACATGCGACTCAGGCACCCAAAGTTACACATATTCACACCAATAAACCACATTTTTTATCAGGAAAATTAGCTATTCTATGAAGTGATAAAATTCTCCTTTTAATAAACATGAGAATAGTATTTAAAACCTTTCTGGAGATTTACTTGCCAATTTCGACAGGGTTCCAAACTCTTATAGATTTATCCGAAACACAATTATCCAAGGAGGAATCAATTATCCTTCTAGGTGATTAAGAAAGTAAACTCTATCCTTCTCAGAGATTTAGATACTAATTGAAAGCATCACATGATATTTTATTGACAAGGTGACAAGTACAACAAGTAAAGCATGCTAGTGGATCCTAAACTACCCGGACATGGCATAATAGTAGCTATACGGACTCCCGTCACCTCTTGCGTACGTAGCCACCGCAAATAATAGCATGTATTCATTTTGTTCACCTATGGGGACAATTACCCCTCACAAAGTTAGAAAGGAGACTTACCTCGCTCCGAAATTCCATAACCGACTTCCAAGCCCTTCCGATGACTCAAATCGTTGCACAACGCTCCGAAACTAGCCAAATAATGGCAAACCAATGAAAATATACTCTAACATTTGTTATTAATCCAAATTATATAAACTCCTATCTCTGCTCAAGGAATTAACCAAAATGCCCTCGGGCCTACGTGCCCGGATTTCGAAATTTCTTAAAGATAAACTCTACCCATAGCTTTACTACTTCAAATATACAATTTTACTCAAATATTCATGCTCAATTCGTGGCCAAAATCCAAAATACCAAATTTTCTAAGTTTTCTTAAGAATTCCCAATTTTCCACAATTTTTTTCATGTTCAATCCATGCATAAACCTTATATTTTTGACTTGGAATGAGAAGGAATCACTTACCTGATGATGCTTCATGAAAATCACCCTTTGAAATTCTCCAAAATTACCCTAACCAAGTGATAGAATTGATGAGATGGCCAAAATCCCGTTTAAAATAGAACACTGCCCAAAGAAACCTTCTGTGCGATCACACACCATCAACCGCGATCGCACAAGCCAAGTTAAAAAGCCTCCAAGCACACCCTGTGGGATCGCACAGTAGACACTGTTGTAGCACAAGCCAATCCTGCAGCTTCACTTTTCCTTCTGTGCGGTTGCACACCTACAAGTGCGATCGCACAAGCCAAACTTTCAGCCCTCAAATTTCTTCTTTGCGATCGTACAACTAAGACTGCGATCGCACTGAACCCCCAAAACACCAAAAAATAGCAGCAACCAAACACTTGAAATAACCCGTAACCACCCCGAAACACACCCGAGGCCCTCGGGACCCTGTCCAATCACACGACTCAGTCCCATAACCTAACACGGACTTGCTCGAGGCTTCAAATCACATGAAACAACACCGAAATCACGAACCACACTAAAATTCAACTTTATGAACTTTGAAATTTCAATCTTCCACATCCGATGCCAAAACCTATCAAATCACATCTGATTGACCCCAAATTTTGCATGTGAGTCATATTTGACATTCCGGACCTGCTCCAACTTCCGGAATAGCATTATGACCCCGATATCAAAATTTCCACTTTCGGTCGGATTTCTCAAAAACCTTCAAATTTCTATCTTTAGCCAAATGACTTCAAAAAAACCTACGGACATCCGAATTCACTTTCGATCGCGCTCCCAACTCTAGAATCACCATACGAAGCTATTCACAGGATCAAAATACCAAACGGACATCAATATCATTGAAATGCGCTTCAAGCCAAACTTAGGAAATTTCGTCAAAAATGCTAACTTCCATAATATACACTGAAACGCTCCCGGGTTATCCAAAGCCCAATCCGGACATACGCCTAAGTCTGAAATTATCATATGAACCTGCAGGAACCTTCGAATCCCGATTCGAAGGTCGTTTACTAAAAATTTCAATCTTAGTCAATTTCTCCAACTTAAGGCTTCTGAAATGAGAATTTTCTTTCCAATTTGACTACGAACATCCCGAATTTCAACTCCGACCATGCCCCTGAGTCATAATACCTGAAATGGAGCTGCTCATGACTTCAAACCGCTGAACGACATTATAGAGCTCAAAACGACCAGTCGGGTCGTTACATTCTCCCTCACTTAAACAGACGTTCGTCCTCGAACGTGCTAGGAACTGCCCTGGAGATATCTGAAATCACTATTTAACACCTCGAGCACCTGCCCGTGCTACAACAACCCATCTGAGCACATTAGCTTGATCAAACCTGAAGATATCCTCTTTTATCCATACAATAAGCTTAGAACCTAGTTCCAACACCTGAAATTTCTCTGCCAGGCCTAGTTCCAATATATAAACACCAGTACCACATGATATACCAGAACATGACTTCATACCTTTGCTGAATTAGCACCATGCACTGCAAAATTCATCATCTAACCACAATGACGTTCCTTGAACCTTAATAGCGAAAGTTTCACGAATCTGATGCTCCCGATGTACCTCATGACATACATATAGGTCCTGCTATAACGCTTACGATACCACCACAACGGAGGAGATGTGTAGAAATTCACAAGCGACTGCCAAGTTAACAAATCTTTCAATATCTCCTCTTGACTAGAATCACGACCTCATTATGAACCGAATAATGGTATTTTTCCTTTAGTATACTTCACAAAAAAATCTTATCGCACTGATCCCTGGTCCAATAATCTCGTCTCACCCAGTATGAAATGCTCAGACAACAAATCACCCTAAACATGACCAACAATCTCACATGATACCACAATGCGCCAATAGGCCACAACTCGAACACGATACATAAGGAAATGACTCAGGAAGGGAATACTCGATTCCCGCAACTAGTGTGAACTTTACTCAGAAAATAGAAAGTAAAACACGAGCAATATAAATATAGGGGACTGTACTCACATCACACTGTTGCAGCGTGCAACCCGATCTAAATAACATAACCGTGGCAGCGTGCCACCCGATCCAAATAACATAACTGTGGTGGCGTGCCACCCGATCCAAATAACATAAAATTTACGTAAGAAGACACACCGAGCTAAATTGCTCATTACCACAAAATACTGAATACCGGTCAAAAGCACGCTAAGTGCACAAAATCATCCTGGGGGGACTGATAGAGCCATAAGCTACAAAAATCAAGCACAACTGAGGTGCGATACATAATCTGAATCTCAAGAGCTATCCTGCTCACATAACATCATCACCACGCGGGAACTCAACACATAGGAAAATATCAAGTCGTTTCGCAACTCACACGGCACAACAGAATATTACATGAGATGAACGAAGACGGAACAACACTTGTTGTTCTAATACCTTTCCATGAAAAGCTCTATACCGAATCTAATACCTTTCCATGAAATACGCTATACCGAAATGAAAACACCTGACTCATACGGAGCACATAACCATATTTAAATCCATCCACAAACATCGAGTCTACCTTGTTCGCACTAAACTAGGATGATAACTTTACCTGTGTCCATATTAATCCCCTTCCTCTCATAATATGAAAGAATAACCATCATAGTCGAGACAAACACCCCACAATCCACAACCAACTGAACCGAACGCCTTCCAGGCATAAATTCCCAAATAAGCAATATTGCACCCCCTTATACTTGGTCTAAATCTTCCATCAATCAGGTGACTACCTGTCACACTTATACCATCTTCCCGTGGTCATGCTCCCACGACCTTCCACGAGGTAACAAGTCTGCACATCCATACCACCAACCACACAAATGCTACAAAACACATCAAGAACCCATGACCAGGGTACAAAGCCTCTTTCCCCGAATATCGATCTCAGGTGACACTGAAGATAACACTAGCTTACTCTGAACTTTCACATAACTTTTTCTTGCTCATCCGAGCTCATGACATCCTTGTTTACACCGAAACGCAATCTCGATTCTCACTCCCAGTTACACACTGCTCACCGCACCTAACATGCCAATATGAGATAGCGCAAGAATTCCATCATAACTTCTGAACCACTAATAGGGTGAACACTTCGTCACATAAAGACCTTTTAGTTAACTTAATTCAAGAGAACCATCACAACACATGAGGGAATTCTCATAATCACAAAACATGCAAATCCTCAAACTATACCTCTGCACGACATAACTGATTTCCCCGTATACCTTAAACTGAAACTGATACGACACTCAGCCACACAATCGACTTATCAACAGAAGACTACCCCACTTGGCTCAAGCCATAAATCAAGATGAATAATAACTCACAATGCTCATACGCTAACACCGCCACGATACCACAGTGAGATTCAATTAAGCTTTCCATAAGCTCATATAACACCACCCATCTCGTACCTCAATTCAATTTGCACTCACCGCAGGAATAATGATAACCCCAATAAACATATATCGACTCAACCCGCACTCACCCTGAGTGGCCTTGATTCACGAGACCATGATGTCCCCATCTCACAACCCGTCTCATACCCTATGATAATCTTCCTACACCCCGGAGTTTACTTCGCTCACTCTCCCAATACTATCCTGCATGCTGAAACATATCATGGAACACCCCAACCATCTTCCCTTTTCTCAGAAATTATTCTACAAAAGCTCGACTCTTAATCATACTGCTGCCTAAAACCCTTAAACGCCGCATTCTTAACTTTTGAATTCACTAGGACCACTATTGAGAGTCATCCACTCTGACTGGCCCTGAATACAATCAACTCCAAGGCTCTTCTAGCACATGAACACCCTTTTCAATGAAGCACGTGTCTGAGTCACTACCCTACAGCTTGCCCATGCCTTAAGCATAAATTCTGAATCTCCCAAAACCCAACCCTAGTCGAATAGGACCAACTCGTGCACATATTTATCAAACCCATGCACAATTGCCATTCTACTCATTTCCCTTAGCTGTACTAATTTGCCAATATGCCGACAATCCGCGAACCCATGAGAAGACAATCTTACAACCCAACTGTAGGTGGTGGGACTCCCCCACTTAGCCCGAAGCTACTCCTTGCACCACTCTAGACCCCACCCAATATCTTTCGTCATTGCTGATATGGCCTTGCTCAACCAACACGTTCAATTCCTCCAATTTCTCTTGTTAGCACTCCCTAAATACTCAAATTCTCTAGCATCATTCACACATTCTGCCTCCTACTGAATAGCCACTAGAATCCCTCACAGAAACTTGTCAACCACACAACCGCTAACCTACTCACAGGAGATAACCCATCTGTGGAAATCACCAACTGACACCTTCCAACGACGATGTACTGTACGCTCTCTACAACATCAATACCCTATCCTAAGCCTGTTCTCATTCACCAACTTTACCAGTCCGTCCATTCCTCATGGACATCTACTAAATACGATACAACATCTTCAAATTCACTACTATGCTGTCGCTCTCCCACTTTGGTTAACCTCATTCCTTTAAGCACTATCTGACTTCCTTTTCTTGTGCCTGGCCTTTTAGAAATTTAGCCGCCGTCTGACACTTCGCACATGTCTTCCTTCATCGTATGCTTCTCAATTCAATATAATTCTCTGTAGCTCTTAAACCAGCATATCACCATGACTTCAAACTCTCCGAAGATCATCTTTCTTGAGCTGCCTTCATTAGAAATAAATATTAAATTCTGAACCAGCACACACCATGATCTTTGACAAGCGCTTCTTCAATACTACTTCACAACACCCTAACCCAATGCAACCGAAGAACTATAACACCGGCGAACTTAACACATTCTATTCGACCAAATTAGTTATACCATACCACAGATAAAAACTCCACCTCGCTTGATAACACCAAGTCTTATTACTTTATCCCCCAGACTTGAACAATCATAGTCCAATTGCCTTTCCTCCGCCGGGAAAACATTCTATTATTATATCTACATCGCGCAATAATTAATCGTAAACATCATCACAACTTGAGCATAACCTCAAGTCCTCAGAATCACAGCTACTAGCTGAAACAACATATTACTCTTCCGCAGAGCAATGACAATAGCCACAATCAACTTCGTAGGGAGACACATCCCGCACCACCCATATAGTATCACTTCAATTCCTCAACTTCCTGATTCATGGCAAGTGCTTCGCGACACGTAAGATTGAGTAGGAAGAAACGTAGGCATAAGCCTCGGAGGAATCAAATCACACGATGAGGAATCAAGAAGGGAAGTACTCCTAACAGCCCTGTAGCCTCTCAAAGATTAGTATAGACGTCTCCGTACCGATCCACAAGACTCTACTAGACTTGCTCATGACTCGTGAGACCTAAAGGAACCTAGTGCTCTGATACCATGTTATCACGACCCAAAATCCATAAGGTCATGATGGTGCCGGACACCATTGTCAGGCAAGCCAATCATTAAATAGTTAAGTTAAATTTCCTGTTTTAGTATTTTTTTGAAATCATTACCTTTTACTTTATTACATGATAACTGAATAAAATCCGCTAAGTAAATACGACAGTTTAATATTCCATTTTTATAAAATACATCCCAAACACATCCCAGAACCCGGTGTCACAAGTGCATGAGCAAATTCTAAGAATTTTACAATTACTACAAGGCTTGCCCGAAATACAAATTGGACAAGGAATTTAAAATAAAAATAAATACATCTGAGGGAGACTCTGTCAGCTGCGGATCGCCTCAAGATGATGCAGCTCGCCTAAGTCTCCGAGCCGGCCACATCGATGTGAAAGTACCTGTGCAATAAAAATGCACAACAAGTCTAGCATGAGTACGAAAACAACGTGTACTCAGTAAGTATCCCGCCTAACCTCAGAGAGGTAGTGACGAGAGGTCGAATTAGACACTTGCTAGAAGTCAATTTAATATAGTCAACTGAGACACTAAGCGGGAATATCATAGGCAATCTAAGAAAATCAGGGATAAGTAATATCAACTCCTTTCACATTTAATTTAAATCTTCGTCATTTCAGTTGTCAATTAAAACTTCATAGGCCAATAAACAGGTAATAATTACAGAAAATATGCAGCAATAGTCATGCGCAAGTAATGCCGAGGGTCAAACGACGTGGACAACCAATAATAAAATGTGCACTGCCGAGGGTCGAACGACCCGAACCATAGATGAATCTATCTGCCCCGCTCGCGAATCGAACATGCAACACGGCTAGCATAATACTAGGGCTACCCCGCTCGCGAATCATACCTGCGACTCGCGTCCCCGTATAAATATACATAAATACAGGGTCATCCTGCTCGCAAATCATACATGCGACTTAGGCACCCAAAGTTACACATATTCACACCAATAAACCACATTTTTTATCAGGAAAATTAGTTGTTCTATGAAGTGATAAAATTCTCCTTTTAATAAACATGAGAATAGTATTTAAGACCTTTCTGGAGATTTACTTGCCAATTTCGACAGGGTTCCAAACTCTTATAGATTTATCCGAAACACAATTATCCAAGGAAGAATAAATTCTCCTTGTAGGTGATTAAGAAAAGTAAATTCTATCCTTCTCAGAGATTTAGATACTAATTGAAAGCATCACATGATTTTTTATTGACAAGGTCACAAGTACAACAAGTAAAACATGCTAGTGGGTCCTAGAATACCCGTACATGGCATAATAGTAGCTACGCACGGACTCCCGTCACCTCGTGCGTGCGTAGCCTCCGCAAAGAATAGCATGTATTCAATTAGTTCACCTATGGGGACAATTCCCCCTCACAAAGTTAGAAAGGAGACTTACCTCGCTCCGAAATTCCATAACCGGCTTCCAAGCCCTTCTGATGACTCAAATCGTTGCACAACGCTCCGAAACTAGCCAAATAATGGCAAACCAATGAAAATATACTCTAATATTTGTTAATAATCCAAATTATATGAACTCCTCTCTCCGCTCAAGGAATTAACTAAAATGCCCTCAGGCCCACGTGCCCGGATTTCGAAATTTCTCGAAGATAAACTCTACCCATAGCTTTACTAGTTCAAATATACAATTTACTCAAATATTCATGCTCAATTCGTGGCCAAAATCCAAATTACCAAATTTTCTAGGTTTTCTTCAAAATTACCAATTTTCCACAATTTGTTTCATGTTCAATCCATGCATAAACCTTATATTTTTGACTTGGAATGAGAAGGAATCACTTACCTGATGATGCTTGATGGAAACCACCCTTTGAAATTCTCCAAAATCGCCCTAACCAACTGAAATAATTGACGAAATGGCCAAAATCCCATTTAAAAAGAACTCTGTGCAGACAAACCTTCTGTGCGATCGCACACCATCAGCCGCGATGGCACAAACAAAGTTCAGAAGCCTCCCAGCACACCCTGTGCGATCGCACAGTAGACATTGTGGTCGCACAAGACAATCCTGCAGCCTCACGTTTCCTTCTGTGTGGTTGCACACCTAAAAGTGCGATCGCACAAGCCAAACTTCCAGCCCTCAAATTTCTTCTCCGCGATCGCACAACTAAGGCTGCTATCGCACTGAACTCCCAAAACACCAGAAAACAGCAGCAACCAAACAATTGGAAATAACCTGGAACCACCTTGAAACACACCCGAGGCCCTCGAGACCCCGTCCAATCGCACGACTTAGTCCCATAACCTCACACGGGCTTGCTCGAGGCTTCAAATCACATCACACAATGCCTAAATCACGAATCGCACTAAAGTTAAACTTTATGAACTTTGAAATTTCAAACTTCCACATCCGATGCCGAAACCTATCAAATCACGTTCGATTGACCCCAAATTTTGCACGCAAATCATATTCAACATTATGTACCTGCTCCAACTTCCAGGAATATCATTTCGACCCCAATATCAATATTTCCACTTCCGGTCGGATTTATCGAAAACCTTCAAATTCTATCTTTAGCCAAATAACTTCAAAATAACCTACGTACATCCGAATTCACTCCCGATCGCGCTCCCAACTCCAGCATCACCATAAAAGCTATTCCCAGGATCAGAATCCCAAACGGACATCAATATCACTGAAATGCGCTTCAAGCCAAACTTAGAAAATTTCTTCAAAAATGCTAACTTCCAGAATATACACTGAAACACTCCCGGGTTATCCTAATCCCGATCCGGACATACCCCCAAGTCCGAAATCATCATATGAATTTGAAAGAACCTTCAAAAATCCTGATTCGGAGGTCGTTTACTCAAAATTCCAATCTTAGTCAATTTCTCCAACTTAAGGCTTCTGAAATGAGAATTTTCTTTCCAATTTGACTCCGAACTTCCCGAATTTCAACTCCGACCATGCCCACGAGTCATAATACCTAAAATGGAGCTGCTCATGAATTCAAATTGATCAACGACACGATAGAGCTCAAAACGACCGGTCGGGTCGTTACAATATGGCTCACAATTTTGTGAAGCAATATGAGTTCAACATTGGACGTGATCCGCACATGGCTGATTTGATCAAAGTAAATAAAATGGCGCATGAGTCTTTTCAAGAGTATGCCACACGATGGAGATTAGAAGCTTAAAAATACATCCGTCATTTCCTGAGTGAGAATTGATCTCAACCTTCATTCAAATTCAAGAAGGCATATATTTTGATAAGCTGCTCGCAACTTGTGCACGCAATTTCTCCGATTTTATTCGAATTGGAAAAGAGCTAGAATGTTGCATTCAGGAAGGGAGAGTTGTGGATGGTTCGACAACTCAAGTTATTAACCAAACATTCCATCAAGAGATACTTGAAAACCGACAATGCAAAAAAAAAAGAACAGAATCTAGTTGCCACGACTATGCACCAACCACAATGCTATGACAATAATCAATTTTTGACATCTTATGCCAATTCCAACTTTGGGAGGATGCACCTCCAGCAACAATCTCCTCAAGCACAATTAAACCTTCGACATCAAAAGAAAATGAAGTCGTGCTCTTTCGCCTCTTTGGGTGAGCCATTGGTTCACATACTTGAAAGATTGAAAGACAAAGGTCTTCTACAACCGAGGAAATGATTTATCTCTGAGCATCCACCTCAAAACTTTGATCCATCCAAGAATTGTGCATTCCATTAAAACATTCAAGGACATGACACCGAAGAATGTTCAGCACTCAAATTCAAGATACAAAGCATGATTCAGCAAGGCAAGATAAAGATACAACCTGAATTACCAAGCAATAATTGCAAAATTTCATATGTAGGAACAATCATTGTCAAAGGCGGATCAATCAAAATCGACACCAAGATGTTTGAAAATAAAATGCGTAGTAGATCAAGAAGAGTGAGAATGATGTCATATCGCAACTATTCTCCACCCGCCCCATCTTAGTAATACTCTTTTGCAATTCTTTTGAGACTTTTGTAATGAACTACGTTCTAGCCTAATTCCTGTTTATGAGGCGATACGTAGGAAGCCCTATGGGTTCGGTCTCATAATAATAAAATTTTTATTTCCCCCAAAAGCCAAAACAGGAGCAGATTTTGCAAAAGGATTCTTATTATTCGGCAAAGCAGAAGCCGGATTTCCAAGATAAATTCTTGTCATATTCGCATCGACAAGTTTTGAAATGCCATAGTCATAAAAATACAGATTCAATACCAAAACTTCGGCGTTCAATTCAAGGCAACCATTTTCATTTATACTAATAGCTCTCTTTGAGTAATGTGGGGGCAACCTTTAGATATTCTTGAATGATATTGCACATTGTTTTAGAAGCTCAGCATCAAGTCATAGTTTTCTTTGAGTGTAGGAATTTACTAATAATAAACTTCAGCATGTAAATTCCAAAATTATTGGCACCGCTCCTTTAATGTTTTCTTCTCTAAAAGCACCGCATCAAGCTCTCCGCACAATGGATGTTTGCTACTACAATGTTACCGCACCAGGATTTTTGCATCGCATCATGAATTGCCACTACAAAATGAGCATTGTATCAAGTTCTTCGCATTGCATCAATCTTTGTAATTACAAATCAAGAATCACATGTCAGGCTTGTCCACCTTCAGATAGGACATATCAGGTCTATTCACCCTCAAAGAGGAAATATCAGGTCCATCCGCCCTCAAATAGGATATATCGGGTCCATCCGCCCTCAAATAGGATATATCGGGTTCATCCACCCTCAAATAGGTTATATCGGGTCCATCCGCCCTCAAATAGGATATTTCGGGTCCATCCGTCCTCAAATAGGATATATCGGGTCTATCCACCCTCAAATAGGATATATCGGGTCCATCCGCCCTCAAATAGAATATATCGGGTCCATCCACCCTCAAATAGGATATATCGGGTCCATCCACCCTCAAATAGGATATATCGGGTCTATTCGCCCTCGAATAGGATATATCGGGTCCATCCGCCCTCAAATAGGATATTGAAGTTAATCCTTCCTCAAAGGGACATTAATTTATTTTGAACAAAGTGGTCATAATTGCATCAGCATTGCTGAAACATATTATCCTTCATAAATCATTGCCAAATGCATTTATCTTTATAAATTAAATTTTCATGTGCCATTGTCGACCATAAAATATCTCACTACAAAAGTATACTTTTATGTTTGCACAATTAAATTCGCACTTCTTACGAATTTACGCATAAATATTATTTTTATAAGATTACTTTTATGGCATATTACATCTTATTTCCTAACGAATTTATTTTTTTTAGTATTGTTAAGCTTTGCAAGAAATATAGCGCACTATTGAACTATATCATAGTAGTCAACTGGGGAAATTGGTTAGAGAGGAATACCAAACTCTCCAACACAGGCGAATGATCTACTTCAAACTCCGCTCGGCTCGACTCTCAAAATTGATAATCAAATTCTTATTTCAATCATGGTACCCAGTGTCTCTATTATTCGACACTGGGGCAGCACTTTAGGATCTACATTGATAAGTGAGTCCTACTCCAGGGTACCATAAGTCTTGAACTACATATGGCCGGATTCTCGCGAAACCCGAAATATGTAGGCAACTCAAAACTGGAGTTCGACCATATTTTTTTTATGTCCCTTTTGTCACGTCACCAAATCCTAACCGGCCGTGATGGCGCCTATCGTGGAACGAGGCTAGCCGACTACCGCCTGTTCACAATTCCTTTTGAAATTTCCCCATTTAAGTTTCAAGCAATTCATAACAATATACAGAAAGTTCTTAACATAATAGGCAAATTTTATGTACAGTACTGCCATCCCCAAAACCCGGAGCCAACCTGTCATGAGCATCTAGTGAAATAAGCCAAAATAAAGTATTATTATACAAAACTGCGTATCAAAGCTAAATACAACAGGAAGGGAAAGCAGAGATGCTGCGAACACGAAATAGCTACCTCTATATCCACACGATCCGGCTCCGCTGCGATATATATATAAAAGCTAACGCTCGATATCTGCTCTTGAATCTGCACACAGAGGTGCAGGGAGTAATGTGAGTACGCCAACTCAGTAGTAATGGAAATAAATCAAGTCTAAGTAGCAAGGAATCACATAAAAATCAATGTCATCAAGTCACAATATACACAACCTTACTTTCCAATAGTATACATAGATATACGAAATCGTCATGCCTTAGAAATCAACTTCACAAAAGTCCTTAAAACAATGCACATTTTTAACAACTTTAAAACAAGGATTTGGTATGCAAATGAATGTAGTAAAATCATAAGTAGCCCCTCAGGAAAAAACATGTTTCATAATCAGCCCCTCGGGCATGCCTCACAATCCCTCAGCACCACAAATTCACTCAACACCTCACAGCCACTCATGCCTCCCAATCACTCAATCACTCGCACTCGGTGCGCTCACTGGGGGTGTGTACAGACTCCGGAGGGGCTCCTTCAGCCCAAACGTTAATATCACTCAGTACCTCACCATCACTCTTCGCCCTCGGCCACACTCGATGGAACCACTCAAAAAGCCCCTCGGGCGATGTAATAGAACGGGGTACTCGACCTGAAAACATCATTTTAATGCTCATGTAGTGTAAATCAGGTTGAGTTTCAATTAAAACAGTATGCACGATGATGCTGAGTAAAATCATCAACAAGTAGTGAGGAAAACAGCAGTAAAACGCCCTCAAAAGGGTCTAAACAGATCGGCACGAGGCCCTAAACACGACTTACAACCCAAATATTTCACAAATCTTTAGAACATAATTTAACATAAGATTTTGAGTAAATACACAACTCATTAGTTGCCGCGAAGAGGACCTATTCCAATCCAAAATCAGTACGCTCCACATATTCATCATCCGATATGTGCGCCATTCCAAATTCAGTGAGAAAATATGTAGTGCGGGGTTCCATACCCTCAGGACAAGATTTAAGACCATTACTTACCTCTACCGCGCCGCGACACTAGTCCGTTATGCCTTTGCCCCTCAAATTGGCTCCCGATTGCTCCGAATCTGGGAAAAAAACAGTTAACATAATTAAAATATACTCATGGAACACAACCCAATTGAAAATCATCAAATTAAACAAAAATCTCGAAATTCGGCCAAACCTGAGCCCTTGGCCCACATCTCAGAATTCAATAACTTTTATATCCTTAGAATCCTCGTCCTCCCACGATTCTATGCATACCAAGAATACTAAAATCGGACCACAATTGCTCACTCAAATCCTCAAAAGAAAAATAAATTTTCCATGGACCCTTCTTCCCCAACTTGATTAAATTTCAAGAATTTTTGTGGTTTAATCACTAAAGAATTGACATAGAAACGTGTTAAGAGTTGAAATCCTTACCTCCAGATGATTTCCCTTGATTCCCCTTCAATTCTCTTTCAAAAGCTCTCAAGCCCGCATGCAAAATGGAGAAAATAACAACCAAATTCGCACTTCCGGCCTTTTAAACATTCAACCCAACTAAAATAATTCCTTCACTGCGATCGCAAACTTTGGCACGCGATCGTGAAGAACAAACTTGCTGCCCCATCAATTTACCTTACGCGATCACCTACAACCTCACGCGATCGCGATTCATCAAGACTTAAACCCACGGGATCGCAAACCATTCCATGCGATCGCGAAGAACAAAGCTCAACTCACCCACGCGCCCTTTTAATTTAACTCTACGCGATCGCACTGACCAAACACTCATACTCACGCGATCGCAAACCATTCCACGTGATCGCAATTAAAAAAAATCCTGCCTCACCAATAAACCCTATGCGATCGTAAACATCCTCACGCGATCGCGTAGAAGGAAACCAGAACCTTACACCAGTAGAAATCTACCCAGAATTCAAGCCAAAAGTTGGTCCGTTAACCATCCGAAACACACCTGAGGCCCTCGGGATCTCAACCAAACATACCAACATATCCCATAACATCATTCAAACTTAGACGAGCCTTCGAAACACCAAAAACAACACGAAAACATCAAATTTACATCAAATTCAAGCCTAAGAACTTTGAAACTTCCAAATTCTGCCAAGTACGTCGAAACCAACCAAAACACCTCCGATTAACCTGAAATTTTGCAGACATATCCAAAATGACATTACGAAACTGTTCCAACTTCCGAAATTCCACTCCGACTCCGATAGCCTATTTTCCACAGCCGACCGAAAATCGTCAAAAATTAACTTTCGCCAATTCAATCCTAATTCTACTTCGGACATCACTAAAATATTCCGAACACACTAATAAGTCCCAAATCACCTAACGAAGCTATCCGAGCCATAAAATCCGCATTCCGAGGTCATTTACCTATAAGTCAACCCTTAGTTGACTTTCTCAACTATTAGGCTACTTTAAAAGGCTAGATGCCTAACTCTCACCATAACTACTCCGGACCCAAACCAGCTGATCCGACACATCAAAAACAAGATAGCGATACATAACGAATGCAGAAATAGGGGAAATGGGGTAAATCTCACGGAATCTTAAACAAACGTTCGTCCTCGAACGGGTCTAGAAACATACCTTGAGCCTCGAATAAGTGAGTATATCGGTCCTGCATCTCCCACTCAGTCTCCCATGTGGAATCCTCAATCGGCTGCCTTCTCCACTGAACCTTCACTGGAACTATATCCTTAGACCTCAGATTCCTGACTTGACGACCCAAAATAGCCACTGGCTCTACCTCATATGACATATCACCCTCGAGCTAAACCGTGCTGAAGTCCTAAACATGGAAAGGGTCACCAACATACTTCTGGAGCATCGAAACATGGAATAGTGGATGACTACTTGATAAACTGGGAGGCATAGCAAGCCTATAGGCCACATCCCCAACCCTCTGAAGTACCTCAAATGGTCTAATGAACCTGGGACTCAGCTTTCCTCTCTTCCCAAATGTCATAACACCCTTCACGGGTGATACCTTCAGCAACACCTTATCCCCAACCATGAAAGACACATCTCGGACCTTCCGGTCCGCATAACTCTTCTGCCTAGACTGCACCGTGCGAAGCCACTCTTGAATGAACTTTTCCTTACTCAAAGCATCCTGAACCAAGTCTGTGCCCAATAGCCTAGCCTCACCCGACTCAAACCAACCAACCAAAGATCTACACCTCCTACCATACAAGGCCTCATACGGAGCCATCTGAATACTCGACTGATGGCTGTTATTATATGCAAACTCCGCTAGTGGCAGAAACTGATCTCATGAACCACCAAAGTCAATCACACAAGCACACAACATGTCCTCCAAAATCTGAATGGTACGCTCCGACTGCCCGTCGGTCTGAGGATGAAACGCAGTGCTCAACTAAACCTGAGTACCCAACTCTCTCTGCACGGCTCTCCAAAACTGGGACGTGAACTGAGTGCCTCTGTCGAAAATGATAGAAAATGGAACCCCATGCAAGCGGACAATCTCCCTGATATTAATCTCAGCTAACCTCTCCGATGAATACGTAGTACTAACAGGAATGAAGTGCACGGACTTGGTCAGCCGATCCACAATAACCCTTACAACATCAAACCTCCTCGAAGTCCATGGGAGTCCAACTACAAAGTCCATGGTGATCCGCTCCCACTTCCACTCTGGAATATCAAACCTCTGAAGAAATCAACCAGGTCTCTGGTGCTCCTACTTGACATGCTGATAGTTGAGACACCGAGCCACAAACTCCACAACATCCCTCTTCATTCTCCTCCACCAATAATGCTGCCTCAAATCCTGATACATCTTTGCGGCACCCGGATGGATGGAATACCGCGAACTATGAGCCTTTGCTAGAATCAAATCTCGAAGTCCATCTACATTGGGCACGCAAATCCGGCCCTGCATCCTCATGAACCCATCATCACCAATAACCACATCTCCGGAATCACCGCGAAGTACTCTGTCCTGAAGAACAAGCAAATGTGGATCATCATACTGGCGTGCTCTAATCTGATCGTACACAGAAGACCTAGAGGCTACACTAGCCAACACCCGCGGAGGTTCTGATAGATCTAATCTCACCAAATTACTTGCTAAGGCCTGAACATCAAGAGCTAATGGCCGCTCTGCTACTGGAAGGTAAGTTAAACTCCCCAAACTCTCTTCTCTACGACTCAATGCATCAACCACTACATTGTCCTTCCCCGGATGATATAAGATAGTGAGGTCATAATCCTTGAGGAGCTCTAACCATCTCCTCTGACGCAAATTCAAGTCCTTCTGCCTCATCAGATAATGCAAACTGCGATGATCAGTGAAAATCTCACACTGCACTCCATACAGATAATGCCGCCAAATCTTCAAGGCATGAACAATGGCAGCTAACTTAAGTTCGTGCACTGGATAATTCTTCTCGTGCACCTTCAACTGTCTGGACGCGTAGGCAATCACCGTACCGTCCTGCATCTATACCGCTCCCAAGCCAACTCTAGAAGCATCACAATAAATTATGTAAGAACCCGAACCAGCAGGAAAAACTAGTACTGAAGTTGTAGTCAATGCTGACTTAAGCTTCTGAAAGTTATCCTCACACTCTTCAGACCATCTGAATAGAGCACCCTTCTGGGTCGATCTAGTCAAAGACGAAGCAATCGAAGAGAATCCCTCCACAAAGCGACGGTAATATCCCGCCAAACCAAGGAAACTCCTAATCTCTGTAGCTGAGGACGGTATGGGCCAACTCTACATTGCCTCTATCTTCTTCGGATCAACCTGAATCCTCTTACTAGACACCACGTGCCCCAAGAAAGCTACCGATCCCAGCCAAAACGCACACTTGGAGAATTTTGCATAAAGCTTCTCCTCCCTCAATCTCTGTAACACAACTCTCAAATGTTGAGCATGATCTTCCTGGCTACGAGAATAAAACAGGATGTCATCAATGAACACAATGACGAAAGAATCAAGATAAGGCTGAAACACGTTGTTCATCAATTGCATGAATGCAGTTGGGGCATTGGTCAGCCCAAACGACATAACTAAGAAATCATAATGACCATACCTGGTCCTGAAAGCAGTCTTCGGAATATCAGAATCCCGAATCCTCAACTAATGATACCCAGATCTCAAATCAATCTTAGAAAACACTTTGGCTCCCTGAAGCTGGTCAAACAAATCATCAATATGGGGCAAGGGATACCGTTTCTTCACCGTAACCCTATTCAACTGCCAATAATCAATACACATATGCAAGGACCCATCCTTCTTCTTAACGAACAACACCGGTGCACCCCAAGGTGACACACTAGGCCGAATGAACCCCTTATCCAGGAGTTCCTGAAGATGCCCCTTCAATTCTTTTAGCTGTGCTAGCGCCATACAATATGGTGGAATAGGCTGAGTTCCTGGCACCAGGTCAATACAAAAATCTATATCCCTGTCAGGTGGCATACCTGTCAGGTCTGCAGGAAACACATCCGGAAAATCACGGATCACAGAAGCTGAATCAATAGCGGGAGTCTCACCACCGACATCCCTCACAAAGGCTAAATAAGATAAACACCCCTTTTTAACCATGCGCTGAGCCTTCAGGTAAGAAATCACCCTGCTAGGCATGTACTCGGAAGAACCTCTCCACTCAACCCTCGGACACCCTGGCATAGCTAAGGTCACTGTCTTAGCGTGACAATCAAGAACAACATGGCACAGAAATAACCAATCCATGCCCAATATCTCGTTAAAATCGACCATGCTGAGTAACACTAGGTCCACTCGGGTCTCCAGACTCCCAATAGATATAATGCACGACCGATACACACGGTCCACAACAACAGTATCGCCCACCGGAGTCGACAAACAAACAGAGGTGACAAGAGACTCACGGGGCATATCTAGAAAATCGGAAAAATATGAAGAAACATAGGAATATGTTGAACCAGGGTCAAATAAAGCCAAGGCATGACGGAAACAGACTGAAACAATACCTGCAATCACGACATCTGAGGCCATAGCATCCGGCCTGGCTGGAAATGCACACATACGAGCCTGACCTCCCCCTGCCTGACCTCCCCCTCTAGGGCGGCCTCTGGCTAACTGACCACCACCCCTGATTGCCTGGGCGGGTGGTGAAGTGACTGGAGCTGAAGCCGAGGGCTGGCCCCTCTGCTGAGAAGATCCACCGGAACGGTGGGGACACTGCCTCCACCCGTGCCCGAACTCTCCACACTCAAAACAACTCCCTGGAGCTGGAGGCGGGGACTGATAGAAACCCCTAGCACCTGCACGACCACTGGAAGACTCTTGAATAGATGAACCCTGAACTGGGGGTGATCGAGCTGCACTCTGAGCTGGGAGGGCACCGAATGAAGTACGGCCTAACTGAGAACCACGGGGAACCTGCCTCGAAGATGCACCACTATAAGATGGGCGGCCTGATTGTGGAGGCCTGAATGGACGGCTCCTACCCTGCTGAAACTGTCCCCTGAAGGGAGCACCACTAGAACTGCTCGAACCACGAGGCCTCTTGGCCTCTCTCTCCTCCCGCTCCTGGTGGCGAAAAGACTCAATATCTTGAGCAATGTCAACAACCTGCTCGAATGAAGCACCCGATACTCTCTCTCGAGTCATAAACAACCGAAGCTGATAAGAAAGACCATCTACGAACCTCATCACCCTCTACCTATCAGTAGGGATAATCTCAGAAGCATTCGTAGACAACTCGAAAAATCTCATCTCGTACTGAGTGACTGATAACTCTCCCTGGCGCAGCTGCTCAAACTGCGTACACTACTCCTCTCTGTGGGACTGAGGAACACACTTCTCCAAAAAGATCGTGGAGAACTGCTTCCAGGTAAGAGCTGGTGAACCAACCCGTCTACGCCTCTCAAAAGACTCCCACCAAGTAAAAGCAGCACCCGCAAACTGAAAGGTAACAAACGAGACCCCACTGGTCTCCAAAATACCCGCAGTGCGCAGTATCCTCTGGCAACTATCTAGAAATCCCTGGGCATCCTCGCCCTCTGTACTGCTGAAAGTCGGAGGTTGAAGTCTGGTGAACCTCTCCGACCTGCGCTGCTCGTCCTCAAGCATAGCAGGGACCACATAATCCTGAACCGGAGCAGCTGGCTGAGCTGGTGCTGCTCCCGGTGCCTAAATACCCTGTGCAGCATACTCAGGTGCCCGGGTAGCTGGAGTCTGGTTGCCTCCCCCGGCCTGAGCTGTGGTGGCAGAAGAAGACATGGCAACGACCTGAGCCAAACCGGTGCATATTGACAATATCTGAGACAGGGCCTCCTGAAGACCCGGAATAACCATAGGCACTGCTGGTGCCTGAGCCTGTCCTGCTTGGACACCATCAGCGGGAACCTGATCATGATCAATAGGGGGATCCTAAGGTACTGCCCCGGCTGCTGCGCGGGCTGGCCCCCTTCCTCTACCACGGCCTCGACTTCTCGTTGGTCTAGCCGGTGACTGGTCACCCTAATCAGTATGATGTGTCCTCACCATCTGTGAGAGAATGAAACAACGTGAGTTCAGATTTTCAAGAATCAGTAGATCAGCACGAAAGAGTTCAAGAAAGATAGGATGTTTCCTAAAAGTTCGGCAGCCTCTCGAAGATAACTACAGACGTCTCCGTACTGATCCGCAAGACTCTACTAAACCTGCTCATGACTATTAAGTCCTATGCAACCTAGGGCTCTGATACCAAAATCTTACGACCCCAAATCCTAACCGGCCATGATGGCGCCTATCGTGGAACTAGGCTAGCCGACTACCGCGTGTTCACATTTCCTTTTGAAAATCCCATTTAAGTTTCAAGCAATTCATAACAATATACAGAAAGTTCTTAATATAATAGGCAAATTTTATGTACAGTACTGCCATCCCCAAAACCCAGAGCCAACATGTCATGAGCATCTAGTGAAATAAGCCAAAATAAAGTATTATTATACAAAACTCCGAATCAAAGCTAAATACAACAGGAAGGGAAAGCAGAGATGCTGCGAACACGGAATAGCTACCTCTATATCCACACGATCTGGCTCCGCTGCGATATATATATAAAAGCTAACGCTCGATATCTGCTCCTGAATCTGCACACAGAGGTGCAGGGAGTAATGTGAGTACGCCAACTCAGTAGTAATGGAAATAAATCAAGTCTAAGTAGCAAGGAATCACATAAAAATCAATGTCATCAAGTCACAATATACACAGCCTTACTTTCCAATAGTATACATAGATATACGAAATCGTCATGCCTTAGAAATCAACTTCACAAAAGTCCTTACAACAATGCACATTTTTAAAAACTTTAAAACATGGATTTGGTATGCAAATGAATGTAATAAAATCATAAGTAGCCCCTCAGGAAAAAACATGTTTCATAATTAGCCCCTCGGGCGTGCCTCGCAATCCCTCAGCACCTCAAATTCACTCAATACCTCACAGCCACTCATGCCTCCCAATCACTCAATCACTCGCACTCGGTGCGCTCACTGGGGGTGTGTACAGACTCCGGAGGGGCTCCTTCAGCCCAAACGTTAATATCACTCAGCACCTCACCATCACTCTTTTCCCTCGGCCACACTCGATGGAACCACTCAAAAAGCCCCTCGGGCGATGTAATAGAACGGGGTACTCGACCTGAAAACATCATTTTAATGCTCATGTAGTGTAAATCAGGTTGAGTTTCAATTAAAACAGTATGCACGATGATGTTGAGTAAAATCATCAACAAGTAGTGAGGAAAACAGCAGTAAAACGCCCTGAAAAGGGTCTAAACAGATCGGCACGAGGCCCTAAACACGGCGTATAACCCAAATATTTTACAAATATTTAGAACATAATTTAACATAAGATTTTGAGTAAATATGCAACTCATTATTTGCCGCGAAAGGACCTAGTCCAATCCAAAAATTAGTACGCTCCACATATTCGTCATCCGATATGTGCGTCATTCCAAATTCAATGAGAAAATATGTAGTGTGGGGTTCCATACCCTCAGGACAAGATTAAAGACCATTACTTACCCCTACCGGGTCGCGACACTAGTCTGCTATGCCTTTGCCCCTCAAATTGGCTCCCGATTGCTCCGAATCTGGCCAAAAACCAGTTAACATCATTAAAATATACTCATGGAACACAACCGAATCGAAAATTATCAAATTAAACAAAAATCTCGAAATTCGGCCAAACCCGAACCCCGAGCCCACATCTAGGAATTCAATAATTTTTATATCCCTAAAATCCTCGTCCTCCCAAGATTCTATGCATACCAAGAACACTAAAATCGGACCACAATTGCCCACTCAAATCCTCAAAAGAAAAATAAATTTTCCATGGACCCTTCTTCCCCAACTTGGTTAAATTTTCAAAATTTTTGTGGTTTAATCACTCAAGAATTGACATAGAAACGTGTTAAGAGTTGAAATCCTTACCTCCAGATGATTTCCCTTGATTCCCCTTCAATTCTTTTTCAAAGCTCTCAAGCCTGCATGAAAAATGGAGAAAATAACAACCAAATTCCTTCACTGCAATCACAAACTTTGGCACGCGATCGCGAAGAACAAACTTGCTGCCCCATCAATTTACCTTACGCGATCACATACAACCTCACGCGATCGTGATTCATCAGGACTTAAACCCACACGATCGCAAACCATTCCACGCGATCGCGAAGAACAAAGCTCAACTCACCCACGCGCCCTTTTAATTTAACTCTACACGATCGCAAACAAGACCACGCGATCGCACTAACCAAACACTCATGCTCACGCGATCGCAAACCATTCCACGCGATTGCAATTAACAAAAATCCTGCCTCACCAATTTACCCTACGCGATCGTAAACATCCTCACGCGATCGCGTGGAAGGAAACCAGAACCTTACACCAATAGAAATCTGTCCAGAATTCAAGCCAAAAGTTGGTCCGTTAACCATCCGAAACACACCTAAGGCCCTCGGGATCTTAACCAAACATACCAACATGTCCCATAACATCATTCAAACTTAGTCGAGCCTTCGAAACACCAAAAACAACACGAGAACATCA
>ML364884.1:0-21881 GCA_005239505.1 Nicotiana paniculata | reverse complement strand
AAAAATAAAGCGGGTACAAATTAAAGAGAGGCGCCTAAATAGGGCGCCCCGTGCAATTTTTACCAATTAACCATGGCATACTTTATAGTATACCTACTATTGTAGTATACCAAAACTATGAAAATACCAGTAACCACAGTATACTTTGTAGCATACTATCATTACTTGTAAAATTAGTATAACAACATTATGGTAATACCATAGTGTTGGTATCATGGTATACCAATAACTATAGTATACCAATATATAGAGTATACCAACTATAATGGGAATACAAATAAGCATGGTATACGAAGAATAAGAGTATGCCAACATTATGGGGTAGTAATAGTAACCATAGTATACTCTATAGTATACTAACACTATTGAGAATAGCAGTAATCCTAGTATACACTGTAGTATATCAAGATTGGGAATAATTGTATAAAGGTGGTATACTACATAGTATACTAGGATCCCTGGTAATGCCAGTTGTTTTACCAAAAAGTGTTAACCTTTTCTTAAAACGAATTAATGAGAGGATAGGGGTGAATCCTAATAAAAGATAATTAAATCTAGATCGAAGAACATTAAGTAAGAAAAATCGAAAATGGTTAAGCTCGAGAACTCATTAAGGTTATAAAAGATGTCAAATGAAAATAATGGGCTTACATTCCCAATGTTATCACTCCATAATGCATGATAAAGAAGAACGAAAAGGCGCACCATTAACGCCTACAGATTTTCTCTTTATTGATTTCATGACAAAGAATACAAAGATTTTGGAACAAGGTTTTGAACCTTCTCTTGGATCTGACGTGAACTCTCTTCAGAGAAGGCCCCAAAAGAAGAAGGAAAAGAAAAAGTCCCCCTTCTATCATTCTTTTATCATGTATATATACTAGGTGTTTCCCCTTACCCATCGGTCCTTAGCCAGGGTGCTTTATTCTGTTATTTATGCTTTAGGCCGACCTCCCTAGACGCCTTGGCGTGTACTTTTCCATAGAGGCTTTCTGATGGTTCGACCTCGGTCGTGGCCGAGATGCTTGTCATTACGGTACCTTACATACACAACCACGACTTAATCCCCTTCTCGACATTCTTTTTTGATGCCATTCCTATGTGGTCATATTTCAACCCATATAGTTAGTCCCTCCCCCTATTGGGGTCGCCTTTGGGCGAGCACGATGGGCGGACCTCGTCAATTCAAAAACTTTGAGAAATCTGAACATTTTTAGGCGATAGGCAAACACCTCTTAGCGGGTCAATGATGTGATGTTTCGAGAGCTTCGCCATACCAGTTTGTCAGTTGAAATGACATTAAATTCGTCAGGTGTCATTATGGCACACGTTCTTCGTATGTCGCATCGTTTCCTGTGCCTCTCCCATTATTTTTTGAAAAAAGGCCGCGCTTCATTTCTCAAATCGGCATATTTATGTCTCTATAAATAAGAGAGTTTCTCATTCGAATGTAGCGTTTCTCAAATCATTCACAAGAAGATCCTAAAAGCATTTGTTCTTCTCCCCCAGTTCTTCATATTTCTTTTTCTGCCGGCTATCCCTATGGTTGTTACCCTTCTTTGTTTACATTCACGACCTGTACAATCATTCAAACCGATGGCTAGTTCTTCTTCTAACCTTGACCGAGTCGTTGGTGCTCCGGTGCCGGTAATTGCCGTACCTTCCCTCGAAGAGGGAGTGAGTTTGGTGGAGGATGAGAGTTGTCCGATGATGGATGAAGTGGTTCCCCGCCCAGGGAATGCAAGGACTGACTTCAATAGAACTACCGAGGATAATCCTGAACCTGTACTTTCTATGATAGATGTCGCGGCGCTCGCGGTATTCAAAGTTAAATGGAGAATCCCTGAGCACATCGAACTCGTTCCAGCGGTTTCAGACATTGTGCACATACATCGCCCAGGATACTGCGCATTCTATGCGTATCCTTTCATTATTGGATACACGTTTCCCCTTCCATCACTAGCAGCGGACTTTTGCCGCTTCTACGAGGTGTGCCCTGCTCAGCTCACTCTGTACATATACAAACTCTTCTTAATGCTCATCAAGTATGCAGAGTTGGACGGCCGTGGGGTTTCTCTTCAACACTTGCTACATCTCTTTGTCCCCTATTTTCATAGGGGAACCATGCTACATCTCCGTCATCGAGGTACTAAAAACCTGGTGATCGGAATGGATGACAAGACCAATCGCTGCTTATGGGAGAGCTTCTTCTATGTCTACACGGAGCATGTGGTGTCTAACCCCGTCGGGTTCCTTGAGACGTGGAATTTTTCCCGTAGGTCTTTCTTATCTTCTCTTCCTTTCTTACAATGCTTGTCGGTTGTTTTCATCTAGTGATCTCGTTGATTTTTTTTTTGTCGTAGCTGAGAGACTACCCCCTCCACAAGTTAATGATATTTGCAGGTGGGTGAGCTCGGTTTTGACTCATACGGTGGGTATTCGCGCATAGGTACCCTTCCACGAGAGGTTTGGCCGTAAACCTTCCGTCGTAAGTTGTCTTGTCTTGGCCTTAATAATTTTACCCTTCGCTCTGTATTTTTCTTTGCCTTATATTTTCATTCGATCATATGTCCTATTGACAGGTCGGAGAGGGGTGAGAAGGGCGAGGGCTCCCGCTTTTGCTTTCCGTCAGCCGACTTCTTTTGCTAGGCCCGTACTTGGGGAGGCTGCTGATGAGGGCACCCGGAATTGGGTTATTTTACATATCGAGTCTACGTCCAGATCTGGTCGTACTGAGGCTACTCCTCGGTCGGACTCTCCGGTCCCCATGGTTCGTTTGGCGGGCAAACTCTCTCATGGTGATGGCGAAGAGGCCCCGTCAAAGAGGTGGAGGATAACGTCAGAGGAGACGTCTTCGATTGAAGTGCCCTTGAGGGTTGACTATGTTTCGGTGGTGTCTGAAACCGGGGCGATATCGTCCTTGGAGTGGAAGCGATACCCAGTTCGGGCACGGAAAGGGCTGTTGTGGAATCAGGGCAGAATTCGGCGGCTGCCACTATTATTCTGAGTGGACCTTCAGCATCTCAGCAGGCTGGCACTTCTTCTCCAGCTGACGAGAGGTTAAAGAGTGTGGTGGTGGATGACTACGAGTCCGATTCGGACATTGACCCTTAGGATATGAGGGTGTTCGAAGAAGGCTTTACCAGGGTCAACGTGAGGGCGGGAGGTCCTTCCCTTGTGCTTGAAATCCCGTCAGATCTTAACCTGTTGGAGGATACGGTGGATTTGGTGCCACAATTCGACCTTCTATGCTCCGCCGCCGAAAGCAGGTCTCTTCGGGAGATTAGCGACTCTGGTTTTTCACGCAGTGTGGCTGGGATGACCTTGAGGGTGAGTTTCCTTTCTTTACTTTCTTTGTTTTGTGTCTTTTGTTTTCGTTGATTCTTCCTTTTTTTTTCTTTAAACTTACATATTGGAGATCGAAATTGCTCGTTGGGCCGAGGCGCGGGCCAAATTCTTTTTTAAGATGCGCATCTTAGAGGGGGTGGTGATACTCGGTCCCTCAGGGAGGAGTTGGATAAGGACGAGGACCTGGTATGGTCTATCCGTAGATGTACAGAGCTCGAGGGGCTGCTTAGAGTTAAAGACGAGGAGCTCGAGGTGGGCAAGGGGGTTGCAGCGGGATGCAAGGACCTTCAGGCGAAGGTATCATCTTTGCGAGTCGAACTCAAGTAGAGTGCAACTATAGTTTCTAGTCTAAGTGCGGAGTGGACCGAAAAGGTGACCGACTTGGAGAAGAAGGTGGTCGAGTTAGAGAGTGCTGAAAGGGACCAGGTGGTGGCTGTGGCGAGGGCGGCGGCGCTGGAAGACACTATTCGCGTCCTCAGGTCTGAGCGAGAGGCTGAGAGCGAGATGGCCACGATTAGGGAGGCAAGGCTCGAAGAGCGGATCGGCGTGCTTGATCGGTATGCCTCGAATCTGGGTGACAAAGTGGTGGCTCTCGAAGCTGAGAAGGCACAGTTGTTGGCTCGGGACCCTCAAGAATCCGCCCATGTTGTTGTTCCCCGCCACTTGTATGAGATGTGGGTCCATGCTGAGGCCAAACGAGATATATATAAGGATTTGTGGGCGGCAGGGAGTGTCCCTGGGCCGCTTTTGAGGATGCTCGAGTGAAGGCGCGAGAGGCTCGTCTTGCCTGCGGCTATGATTCTACGAACCGAAGGTCGATGGGGATGCTGAGGTTGAAGACGGGATATCTTCTGATGATGGTAGTGCCAGCGGGGACGATGGCGGAAGTGCGGCAGAGAGAAGTTTTGTAGTCTTTTGATACTTGTTTTTTTTTCTTTTCTTTGGTGTTGCTCGTTGCTGTTGTTTTGTTTTTTTGGGGGGACTGTTTTGGCCTCTTGTAAGATGTTGTGCGTGTGTAAATTTTGAATAAGATTCAGTTTCTTTGGTTGTACGTCCCTGGCTCTCTTCTTTTATCTTCTTTTCTCTTTTGAAAAAGAACTTCGGATTTTCTCGTGATGAGTCCCTGTCTTTCAATTGGGAATTTGGTGGGATAGACCTTTACTTTATTCGAGCGAGGTCGAGTTATACTTGATTTGAGCGAGGTCGAATTTTACTTCATTCGAGAGAGGTCGAATTTTAATTCATTCGAGCGAGGTCAAATTTTACTTCATCCGAGCGAGGTCGAATTTTACTTTATTCGAGCGAGATCGAATTTCTTTGGCGATTCGAGCAAGGTTGAATTTTTATTTATTCGAGGGACGTCGAACTTTACTTTGGCGATTCGAGTGAGGTCAAATTTTTCTTTATTCGAGCGAGGTCGAATTTACTTTATTCGAGCGAGGTCGATTTTCTTTGACGATTCGAGCGAGGTCAAATTTTACTTTGGCAATTCGTGGGTTCAGTAGAGTGGTGTAAGAATATAGCGTGTTGCCTTGCTTTCATTGGAGAATTTCATGTGTTGTTGCAGTTTATGCACACGTCAGGGTGGTCCCAGTCTATATAGTCCCTTCATTGCTCGGCTTGGAGAGACCGTTGATGGGGCAGGCGATGAATTTTCTGCTTAGAAGTTCGGATGTGATTTGATCTATATATTCGGGTGAGTTGGAATTGCATCGCCATGGCGAGTACATGGGCGACCTCTTGGTACTCACGTTCTTCCTGTGTTGGGGTGCTTTGAGCTCGCCGCATAGACCCTTGCTTATGGAGATTGTTTCTTAATGATGCTACTTCGTTCTAAGTCGTTTGTCTATTATCTGCAGTATGTATGGTGTGGGGGGTTTTCCCGATTTGTCTATTGTTGTAGGGAGGAATTTAGAGTCGGTATGTCGGCTAGCCTTTGCTCGTGTACTCGGGAGGGAGTCTCTGTTCTTCGTTTCACTTCTACTCTTTTTCTTTGTAAAAGGAATAACGGGTTAGAGGTATAAGGAATCATTTGTTACCTTGGTCGGTTGGTTAGCTGATGAATGAGGGAGATTGGTCATGTTTCCCTCGCCGGTTGCACTCTTTAGACCTGACGTCGGCTTCACATCCAGCATCGTCATTATTTGAGCTTAAGCGTCTCGTGGGTGGATGATACGCTCCACCCATTAGGACCTCAAGTTCGAGTCCTATTTTGTTTCAGTCCTGGATGCGCCGAGATAACAGAAACATAAGGCATACCACAAACAAATAGACGAGGAGCATTTTAACAGTAAGTTACACAACAAATATCGTCTCATATAGTGAGAGGGCGAAGTGGTATATGCGGGGTGCTAACATGGAAGTGAGATTACAAGTGCGTTTGATGTGCAATAGTCACAGCCTCACTACGATGGCTTACGCTCGCAATGCACCAAAGTTGTTGTTATGGCGCAACGTAGGTGTCGCTTATAAGCCAGGCATAGCTCTGATTTTGTTTAAGGATATATCCTTGGTTGGTTTGTCGGATCTAGAGGGAACTAAGGCTTTGGCTAGAAACTCCCCACAGACAGCGCCAAATTGTTTTACCAAAATAGTGTTAACCTTTTCTTAAAACGAATAAATGAGAGGATAGGGGGTGAATCCTAACCAAAGATAATTAACTCTAGATCGAAGAACATTAAGTAAGAAAAATCAGAAATGGTTAAGCTCAAGAACTCATTAAGGTTATAAAAGATGTCAAATGAAAATAATGGGCTTACATTCCCAATGCTATCACTCCATAATGCATGATAAAGAAGACCGAAAAGGCGCACCATTAATGGCTACAAATTATCTCTTTACTGATTTCATGACGAAGATTACAAAGATTTGGAACAAGGTTTTGAACCTTCTCTTCAGGTGAACTCTCTTCAGAGAAGGCCCAAAAGAAGAAGGAAAAGAAAAAAGTTCCCCTTCTATCATTCTCTTATCATGTATATATACTAGGTGTTCCCCCCTTACCCAACGGTCCTTATCCAGGGTGCTTTAATCTACTGTTTATGCTTTAGGCTGACCTCCCTAGACGCCTTGACGTGTGCTTTGCCATAGAGACTTTATGATGGTTCGACCTCGGCAGTGGCCGAGATGCTCGTCGTTACAGTGCCTTGCGTACACAACCACGTCTTAATCCCCTTCTCGCCATTCCTTTTTTATACCATTCTCATGTGGTCATATTTCGACCCATACACCAGTAAATATGGTATTTTATATAGTATACAAAGAATAGTGGCATACCAACCGTATGGGGAATAGCATTAATGATGGTATATATTGTAGTATACCAAGACTATTTGGAATACTCGTACTCCATAGTAAAATAGTTGGATATATTCTTCATAAGTCTTAATCAAGTATTCCTTATTGTAGTATACCGAGCAGTTTGATATGGATCCATATTGAATTTCTTAATAATTGCCAAAGCATGCGTGTATGGAAGTTTATCCAGTTGAAATCTTCTTCAACTACACTTTCTTTCCTTCATACGGATAATCTTCTACCTCCATCAAATACTGTATACAATAAATTATTTGATGGCTTTACCTACATTATTAAAACAGATTTATTACTGCTTGTAAAAATTGTTCCATAAGCTGTTCTAGCGTAATATCATACAAACTAAAATGCATCTAATAAGTATGGTCACATACTAATCGGATTAGATTAATATCAATTGATCCTTTATTAGTCATTCAATGAATAATATCATCATCTTTCGTGCAGAAATAAAGTTTTCTTCCAGCATATCTTCATATTTCTGTCCCAACTTTATAAAAATATTTTTGTTGCGATCTTATTGTTAATATTCCTTAACCAAGTTTGTCATGAAATCTAGCAATAGAATTACTAGGAGATATATTGCAAACTTATTTGCTGAATTCATGGATTCAGCTATGTTAGATTATCATTATTATTGTTCTATTAACTTTTGAATGTACTCTTGACCATTTATCGTATCCAACATCAAATAGATATTCCCGCACCCTCTTATCAATGTTTAAATCTCTGTCATTTGGTAATTGAGCTCGTCAAATGTGTATGCTTTGGCCATTTTGAAGAATATTTGCGCAAGTTGGTTATGTGTCTTCTTGAACTTCGCCTTAATGTTGTTCTAGAGGTGGAAAATACAGAAACAATGGGGTGATTCTAGATAGATAGTAGAAGCTGCCTTTGTGATACTCTCACGCCTATCGGATACTATGCACATGCCGTCCCTAAGGCCAAATGTATCCCTAAATTGTCTGAAGAATCATTCTCAAGATGCATCATTTTCTAAATCAACCACTGGATAAGTAAGAGGAAGAATTTTACCTGTATAAAAAGATTCAATTATTAAAAGTATATCATTGATTTAAGAAAAAAATAACTTTATAAGCAGTGTAATATTTGATGATCTATACTTACCTGATACATATTGCGTGCAAGCTGTGATTAAGATTCCTCTGTATGATGCTTTCAAGAAAGTCTCATCAACTATTAGAATAGGCCAATAATACTTGAGTTTCCTCTCAACAGGTCAAGAGCCTTTTCTTTTGTTCTCCACGCTTGCTTGTAGTTCATTGTAACGTCATAATCATTCAACTTGTTACATTGTATGTCTCCAGCAATGTATACTGATTTTGGGTCAGTATACTTGTGTTTTACCACGTTCGCCATAACTATTGAAGTATCTGGACTTATATCAAACTTTTCATCAATTGGGCATGTGTGAAGTTTGTTGAAGCTTCTAACTTTGAAAACATGAGACTTGTTTAGCCTTGATGCTTTAAAACCCCAAGAACAATTCAGATATACACAATAAATGAAGTACTTGTCATTTATATAGGTATGGTGTTAGTTTCTAGCATATGCCAATTAAAATATGGTATACTATCACAACCCTGAAAGTTAACAATAAACAGTAAACCTAACTTGGTGAAAGTAAGATAACGAAAACTACATCAAGCAAAGCAGATCACATTATAAGATAGTATCTTTAGTGACAGAATCAGGTGTTGGTAAACTCATTCAAATTCTAATCTCATACACACCTTTGTTTGACCAAAAAAGTATGGGACCTTTTTGTTAAACTAATTAAATAAGAAGATTGAGGGTAAATCCTAGTTAAGGATAATTAATTCTAGATCTGAGATGAATAACATGAATAGAAAAATATAGTTGAGTATAAATGCTGGCAATGATTGTGGCCAGATTTAATAGTATGAAAAAGATGCATTGAGTAACATTAAATGGCAATAAAATGTAAATAAAGAAAAAGATTCACTCAATCTTGAGTGAGGCGGATCCTCTTTCATTTGATAAAGATGAATGATCGACAACTGCTCGGCCTCGGCCTTATTGGTCACTGTTCGGTCACGGCCTTATTGATCACTGCTCGGCCTCGGCCTTATTAATCACTGCTCGGCCTCGGCCTCAGCCTTATTGATCATTTCGATTTGTAGGTTACTCATGACAATTGTCCCCGCATGTCAAATTTCTCTGATTTGATTTTGACCCATAGAGTTAGTCCCTTCGTTAATCGTAGTTCGAGAAATTCATATGGGGAGGCCGATTGTGATTCGAGTGAGGTCGAATGTTAATTCGAGGAGGCCGAATGTTGATTCGGGCGAGGGCGAATGTTAATTCGGGTGAGGCCGAACGTGGTTCGGGCGAGGCCGAGTGTTAATTGGGAGAGGAGGCAGAATGTTAATTCGGGCGAGGAGGCCGAATGTTGATTCGGGCGAGGAGGCTGAATGTTAATTTGGACGAGGTCGTGTTAATTCGGACGACGAGGCCGAATGTTAATTCGGACGAGGCCGAGTGTTAATTCGGGCAAGGAGGCCGAATGTTTATTCGGACGAGGAGGCTGAATGTTAATTAGGACGAGGAGGCCATGTTAATTCGGGTGAGGAGGCCGAATGTTGATTCGGGCAAGGAGGCCGAATGTTGATTCGGGCAAGGAGGCCGAATATTGATTCGGCGAGGAGGCCGAATATTAATTAGGACGAGGCCATGTTAATTCGGGTGAGGAGGCCGAATGTTAATTTGGACGAGCCCGAGTGTTGATTCGGGCGAGGAGGCCGAGTGTTGATTCGGGCGAGGAAGCCGAATGTTGATTCGGGCAAGGAGGCCGAATGTTAATTCGGACGAGGCCGAGTGTTAATTCAAGCGAGGAGGCCGAATATTAATTCGGGGGAGGAGGTCGAATGTTGATTCGGGCGAGAAGGCCGAATGTTGATTCGGGCGAGGAGGCCGAGCGTAACGTGTGTAATTAATGTAGCGTTGCTTTGGCAAAAATACGGGTGAGCTTCATGCACTTATGCTTTGCTTACACATATCGGAGGGATTTACATATTTTCCGGGCTGACAATCCAGTCCCAGTCTATATGGTCTCTTGGTGTCTTCAGATTTTTTTTTTATATATGATGGCGATCGTTCCCTGTTTACGTATCTGGGAGAATGCTCCTGCTTCTATCCCACGTAGAAAAATAATCAGTAAAACCAAATGAAAACGTTCGTTAGCTCGATTTGATCGGTTGGCGAGTGGAGGGGAGTGACCACGTTCCCTTCTCCGGTTATGCTTTTGGTGGCCGCTACCAATTTGGCGTGGTCGTCCACATTAGTAAAGTTGTATATCTACTAATAAATTGTTGCGTCGTGTAACATTGTAAGATTGTTATTGCATCAAAGGAGACTTTCTTATTTGTATGCATAGTGTGTAGTGGAGCAAAGAACATGACTAAGCAGTCATGTGCACAGAATATAAATAAAAAGAACATGAATTAGTCATAGCAGAGACGATTTTTACTCACCCAATATCAAATACTCGCATTAGCACCCTAACCAACCAGATTCGCGCCACATAAGAGCCACTAAAGGAAAAGCGTTAAATACGGAAAAAAATTTCATTTACCTCAAAGTATCTTATCCATGTCACTATAACCTTTGGTTATAACAATATTTGAAGTTAAAACCGAAGAAGAGTTGCTCGGACCTTTTTCTTCTGCATGAAAGGCAGTGGTAGTATAATTGATTGTTACCGTTGATTAACCAACTTCAAGCTACTGTATATCCTGGAGTCAATCGGATTTACACTTGCAATTGAGATATATAATACACAATTACTAATCAGAACGTGAACTTCTAATTACCATTGAGCCCAAAACATTTGCATGAAATGTTTGAGAGCTCACGATATACAGCAACTTTTTTTTAAGATATACAGCCGCTTTTTTTCTTTTTTCGTTCAAGATATACAACAACTTTTACTATTCAGAATGATCTGTTCCAAGTATTAGTATCAAACAACAGACAGCAGATCTCTAAGCAAAGAGAAAGGCTCCATCTTCTGAATTATGCATACAATTTCTAAATTACCAACCAACCAAAAAAGTAAAGGAAAATAAGATGTGTTCACTACAGAACAAGGTCACAGCACAGACATAACCCGGAAATGCCCTACCACTATGGCTCCCCCTTTTCTTTCATACGCTCGTCCTTCAGAAATACAGTGCAGCCTACTCTCTTCGCTCCCCTCCTCTTATCCTTCCTTTCTTTCATAAGGCAAGGCCTTTAGACTAACCCTCTTCTGGGAAGAGATTCTTACCTTGTTCACAGGTCGACCCCATGGCAGGGCTGATGACTCCCAAGAGCTCTTATCGACGGAGTCGTTTGGCACCTCGATGTCGACTCATCACATCCTGGGTTGAAGAAGGTCCAGCTCCATTCATGCCCACCTACCGACCGAGGAAGACGCTACCGATCCCTGAATCGAGGGACTACGCGCTTTCAATCCCTTGCCTTCCAAGCCCTTCCACTGCCCGAACTACCAATCGCCCCACTACCTTCTAATAGGCATTAAAAAAAATTCATAACATAATTAATATGTACAGACTAAATTTACCGATACCTTCATAGGAAAGAGGCAGTGAAATGCTTGACATTACACTGTCATTAGTGTTGTAGGGTAGCAAAGAAGCCAATCAGCAAATACTTTTCTATGGTTAGTTATCTTCCATTTCATGATAGACTGATGTACTAGGAGATATCCACCATGAATAAAATTTTAGATTATGGTTAGTTAAGAATTGAATTTTAGATGTAGAGGAAACTAAAATTTTAACTAGAAAATCCCCACAGACGGTGCCAAATTGTTTAACCAAAAAAGTGTGGGACCTTTTTGTTAAACTAATTAAATAAGAAGATAGAGGGTAAATACTAGTTAAGGATAATTAATTTTAGATCTGAGATGAATAACATGAATAGAAAAATATAGTTGAGTATAAATACTGGCAATGACTGTGGCCAGATTTAATAGTATGAAAAAAGATGAATTGAATAACATTAAATGGCAATAAAATGTAAATAAAGGAAAAGATTTATCCATTCTTGAGTGAAGTGGATCCTCTTTTATTTGATAAAGATGAATGATAGACAAATACAAGAATCTTATGACCCTTTTCGGATCTAATGGAGGGTATGGAGTAACAGATAATCTAATCTTTTAGAGAGATGTGTTTACATATTTTTTAGAGAGAGAAAGAGTCCACCCACTTCAGAAGTCCCTCTCTCTTCGTATTTATAAGGGATATCTCTAGAAAGTCCTAAAAAGAAAAGTACAATTAGAGGAAATATTTACGGAATATTCCCTTTGAAGATTCCAAAGCAAAACTAGTTGTTACTTCTATCTACACTGCTCGGCCTCGACCTTATTGATCACTGCTCGGCCGCCACCTTATTGATCACTGC
Organism: Nicotiana paniculata; assembly: GCA_005239505.1. NCBI lineage: Eukaryota > Viridiplantae > Streptophyta > Magnoliopsida > Solanales > Solanaceae > Nicotiana > Nicotiana paniculata. Next base: position 9,770 of record ML364884.1, on the reverse strand, counting down.
TCGGCTTCGGCCTTATTGATCACTGCTCGGCCTCGGCCTTATTAATCACTGCTCGACCTCAGCCTTATTGATCATTGCTCGGCCTCAGCCTTATTGATCACTTCGATTCGCAGGTTACTGATGACAATTGTCCTCGCATGTCGAATTTCTCTGATTTGATTTTGAACCATACAACCTTCTCGAACATGATTTGGAACTTTAAATTGGAAATTGTTCTTGATTGTATGGTATTTCATCACATTATGTATCGTCTCTTTATCTTTGAATAATTGATTCACGTCAACCGTTTTGTGTAAAGCATTTGTAATTATATTCATATCATTGAGTTCCATATTCTTATCACTCTCTGATTTCTCTGTTGTCAAAATATCAACAGCTTCATCGTCATGGTGTGATGCTGCTTTCATGGTCATGCTTTGTATTGTCATCATTGGCGTTGCAATTGACCTTATAGTCGAGCAGCTTCCCCTTGAATGTAAGTCAAGGGGAAAAAATTGTCGCATGATAACCATCTTTAACATTATACTTGATATTAACAGTAGTCGTATACTCCTTATGAAGATACTTTGCAATCTCGAACTGAAAATAATATCCAATTCAATTTGATTAACATTCCATCAACTTCAAAATCGATTTTATCATCAGACCAATACCCACCATGTTGTAGCAACATAGGTATTTCGATCGTTGTTATATTTCATTAAAAAAAATTAATCCAAAATTTGTCAGAGCGTCAATTTTCCTCAAAATTTTCTCCCAAATTTGTCAGAGCTTCAATTTTTCCTAAATTTTCTCCCAAATTTCTCTGCTCACCAACAAACGGGCAGACAGTAAGGGGGATGTGTACAAATAGCTACTAATAGAAGTTGTCTTTATTTTAAAGCTAGTGTTTTAAATGTATTTATTCTTTAGCCATTAGTTTAATGAACTTTTACCTGACTGGACGAAAATACCCTTCTGCTATAACTTATACCTAAGCTTTTATTAACGATCAGCACAATTAACTTCAGCAGCAGCAATAGTATTCAACTTACCTGACTGAGATCGCGAACTTGCNATGAATTTGATGGTATGAATTAGATTTTTTTTTTTTTGAATTTTTGGATTAATAAGCTTAAGGACATCGCATCCTGTAATAATTCGATAAAAATTGAGGACATAATGTTAAGGATTTGGTGTCCCCGTTTCAAATTGAATTGAAAACGTTAAGGACACAATGTTCGAAAATACTGTCATAGTTTTGAAAATTGTTTCAAAAAGTTAAGGACACTAGGTCCTGAAGTTTGATTTTGAAATTGAAAGGTTAAGGACATTAGGTCCTGAAGTTTGATTTTCAAGTTGAAAAGTTAAGGACACTAGGTCCTGAACTTTAGGTTCCAAGTTCAAAGTTAAGGATACTTGGTCCTTAACTTTGATTTTGAAGTTGAAAAGTTAAGGACACTAGGTCCTGAAATTTAATATTGAAATTGAAAACTTAAGGACACTAGATCCTGAAGTTTGATTTTCAAGTTGAAAAGTTAAGGACACTAGGTCCTGAACTTTAGGTTCCAAGTTCAAAAGTTAAGGACAGTTGGTCCCTAAATTTGATTTTGAAGTTGAAAAGTTAAGGACACTAGGTCCTGAACTTTAGGTTCCAAGTTCAAAAGTTAAGGACAGTTGGTCCTTAAATTTGATTTTGAAGTTGAAAAGTTAAGGACAATAGGTCCTGAAGTTTATTATTGAAATTGAAAACTTAAGGACACTAGGTCCTGAACTTTAGGTTCCAAGTTCAAAAGTTAAGGACACTTGGTCCTTAACTTTGAATTTCAAGTTCAAAAGTTAAGGACACTTGGTCCTTAACTTACAGTACCTGTTCTTAATTATACAAGGATTGATTTTGACTTGCAGGATGGAAACAATATGCATTATAGTTGCATTCAATGGTAGATGGACTGAAGACTATAAGTATCTTGATCATCAAACGAAGATTTTTCTAGTACCTGAGGCAATTCGGTTTGAAGATTTCAGTAAACAAATTTTTGAAGTTATTGAATTGGATAGAGACAAGTTTGAAGCAATGATATGGTTTGATATCAACTTGGGAACAAGCAAGGGAATGCTTGTATCCAAATATTTAGATCTTCACACATGTATAGAGTTACTAAAAACTCATTCACTCTTCAAGGGTTGTCGTTTCATTGTTGATATTTCGGAAAGAGATTTTGGATCAACAAGCACCCTTGAAAATGTCAACAGAGAAACTGAACATGACAATCAAAACAAATGCCAATAAATAATCGAAATAGATATGGTTGAAGCTCAACCAATAACTGAAGAGTTGCTTCAAACATTTGATTCTATTTAAGTTGAAGGACAAAGCATTCTAGAGATTGACAAAGAAAAAGCTTTGGGTATTCAAGTCTTAGAGAGTGCACCGGTAATCGAAGAAGTTGCTGAAAAAACTTCTACTCGACTAACTAGGCGAAGGTCAAATTCAAAACAAAAAGAATCCCCAACTACGATATTAAGAGAAAATGCTTCGTTGGATGAAATAAAAGTGGGATCAATATTTGACAAAAAGAAAAGTATAATTAACTGTTTTTCGAATATAGCAATTAAAGGACAGTTTGAATTCAAGGTTGTTAGATCAAGCTCAACAAGATATTCGTTGAAATGCAATGATGATAGGTGTGGGTGGAGTGTGCATCCTTTCAGAATTAAAGATANACCCAAGGTTTGAAGTTACACCATCTTTTGTCATGGCAGAAATGCAAAAATTGCATGGACTAGACATTGGTTATCACAAGGCGTGGCGTGCTATTCAACATGTTTCTGCTTTAATAAGAGGAACTCCTGAAGAGAATTATGAATTATTGTCTTCATAATTGTATATAATGAGAAGTAAAAACCCGGGAACATATACTAACATAAAGATAGACAACAACAACAACAGGTAAACAATCAAAAAAGAGTTCATTAGTCTGTTTTATAAATGTTAGCACATGTTGTCTTTAACCAGTTGAAAAGTTAAGGACGTGATGTCCTTAACTTTGACTTTTAAGTTCAGAAGTTAAGGACAGGGGTTCCTAAACTTCCACTTGCAGGTTTATAAGTTAAGGACGTGCAGTCCTTAACTTCAACTTACATGTTTAAAAGTTAAGGACAGGCAATCCTTAACTTTGACTTTCAAGTTCAGAAGTTAAGGATTGGGAGTCCTTAACTTCCACTTACAGGTAAGCAATCAAAAAAGAGTTTATTACTTGTCCTTAACTTTTGACCTTGTTAGTCTAACTTCAGAACTACCTGTCCTTAACTTTTGACCTTGTAAGTGGAAGTTAAGGATTGTCTGTCCTTAACTTCTTTTAACCTTCTTTTATACTGTATTTTCAGGTTTGCTTATATGTTTTATACATATGGATCATCAATAGCTGGTTGGAATCATTGTAGACCAGTGATTGTTGTTGATGCAACTTTTTTGAAGTCAAAATTTCGTGGTGTTTTAATGATTTCAGTTTCAAATGATGCAAATAACCAAATTTTCCCACTAGCCTTTGGAATAGCATAATCTGAAAATAACAATTCCTATGAGTGGTACTTCAGTGAGCTTCGCTATGAAATTGGAAGCCGTGAGAACTTGATTTTTTTATCATACAGGCATCAAGCTATTGCATATGCCATTGCAAAGGTATATCCTGAAAGCCACCATGTGATTTGTATCTATCATTTGGAGCAGAACCTAAAGCGAAGGAAAGTGAAAAGTGAGGTCACAAAACTTTTTCAAAGTATTGCAAGAGTATACAGGCGCAAAGAATTTGATCTTTACATGTGAGATATAACAAAAGTAGATAAGAAGACTTATGACTACTTGATGGAAGAACCACCGGAAAGGTGGGCACGTTCTTGTAGTCCACGACGAAGATATGACATGTTTACAAAAAATATAGTTGAGTCAATGAATTTTGTCCTATTAGAAGCAAGGGAGCTGCCTATATTAAGAATGATGGATTTTATCCAAGTGAAGCTACAACATTTTATGAAAGAAGAAATCAAGCAGAAGGGACTTTTTATGATGTTTCTTGTTGGGTAGAAAAGGAATTGAAGAAAAAGATAGATTTAACATTTACTTTGAATGTAAGTATTATGTTCTATGTTTAGGTTATTATTTTAATATAATTTAACATAATGTACTAACTTATAAGTTTTCAACATTGAAGTTCTTCCCTGTTGATTCATGGCGTTCTAGAGTTGAAGAAGAAGGAATTACTTTCTTGGTGGACTTAAACAAAAGAACATGTGATTGTTTTCAGTTTCAATTTGATGAATTACCATGCATACATGCAATTGTAGCTATTGAGAAGAGAAACATCAAGAAGTCCAACTTTTGCTCGCACTGGTACTTAAAGGAATCTTAGCTGAAAACATATGAAAGACAAATACATCTTATAGGAAATACTGATTCTTGGATTGTACCAGAGAGTGTTAAGTCACAAATTATTAAACCTCCAGATTTCAAAGTGCAACTAGGTAGAAGGCAGAAGAAAAGGAATATTCCAGTTACCGAGTCATCAAAAATATCATTCAAATGTGGCCGTTGCAGAAGAATTGGTCATAATAGAACAACTTGTATATATTCTCTGGCAGTCTATCCATTTTCTAGGAAGCATAGAGAAGAGTATATTTATTGACTCTTTTAAGCTTTTGCTATGAATTTGAATTATTTAGATTCTTATTTGAGCAGATGTCTGAATTTTAAAAATTTCTTTCCGCTTATGTTTTTTTTTCCTTTTGATTTCAAAGTTCAGAAGTTAAGGAAAGACAGTCCTTAACTTTGACTTTCAAGTTCAAAAGTTAAGGACAGGGAGTCCTTAACTTCCACTTATAGGTTTATAAGTTAAGGACTCGCAGTTCTTAACTTCGATTTACATGTTTAAAAGTTAAGGACAGACAGTCCTTAACTTTGACTTTCAAGTTCAGAAGTTAAGGACAGGGAGTCCTTAACTTCCACTTACAGGTTTATTGACTGGGACTTACATGTTTAAAAGTTAAGGACAGGCAATCCTTACCTTTGACTTTCAAGTTCAGAAGTTAAGGACAGGGAGTCCTTAACTTCCACTTACAGGTTTATTGACTGGGACTTACATGTTTAAAAGTTAAGGACAGACAGTCCTTAACTTTGACTTTCAAGTTCAGAAGTTAAGGACAGGGAGTCCTTAACTTCCACTTACAGGTTTATAAGTTAAGGACTCCTAGTCCTTAACTTCGACTTACATGTTTAAACGTTAAGGACAGACAATCCTTAACTTTGACTTTTAAGTTCAGAAGTTAAGGACAGAGAGTCCTTAACTTCCACTTACAGGTTTATAAGTTAAGGACTCCCAGTCCTTAAATTCGACTTACATGTTTAAAAGTTAAGGGCAGGCAGTCCTTAACTTTGACTTTCAAGTTCAGAGGTTAAGGATGGGGAGTCCTTAACTTCCATTTACATGTTTATAAGTTAAGGACGAGTAGTCCTTAACTTTGACTTACATGTTTAAAAGTTAAGGATAGGCAGTCCTTAACTTTGACTTTCAAGTTCAGAAGTTAAGGACATGATGTCCTTAACTTCCACTTACATGTTCAAAAGTTAAGGACAGGAAGTCCTTAACTTCGACTAACAGGTTCAAAAGTTAAGGACATACAATCCTTAACTTAAACTTTCAAGTTTATAAGTTAAGGACAGGCAGTCCTTAACTTCCACTTACAGGTTCAAAATTTAAAGACACTTGGTCTTTAACTTTGAATTTGAAAATAGACAAATCAATACTTGACAGAAACAAAGAAATTAAAAACATGATGCCTTCATATTACTTCTGAAATTGTAATTTTGCAAGCTGTGACAAAAAATTACGATATGCAAACAAAAATTCTACAAAAAAATTTACAAGAAATTACAGAATTCATATGGATTCTTTACAAAAAAATCAACTACAACTAAGTTTCTTTACAACTAAATTATAGCTCCTTCGGACAACAAGTTTCATTTTCACTATCATAGTCGTCGCCAACATTTTCTGGTGGTGTATCATAGCCAGAATTTCCTTTCCACTCTCCATGTGCCCAAAGATTTGCTGCAAGTTATTTTCTAAAGTCTTTTATGTCTTTAGGTTGGAATTTCTCCACATCCTTTCCCATCATCAACAACTCCACATATTTGATTAGGAATGCACCACAATCAGTCCTATGAAAAATGTAAGATATGGAGTCAATTAAACAATAAATCTAAAGTACATATAAATTATATAACAAATAACAACACGTACGATTCAGTTTGGTGTGGTGATCTTTGCCACTGAATATCAAATTTGTTGAATGTATTTCCAAAAGACTTGTGATTTTTATCAAACTGTGAGAACTTTAGCAAGTTGGGGATCACGCGTGCATACATTTCAATGTGCTTCATTCCTGACTCATATGGATCACTATATATGGAATCATACACATCAATCTTTTTCTCATTCAAGTCCAATACCTCCAACAAAAAATGTGTCACAACATTATCTTCTTCTGAAGGAAGCCGACATGGAAAAAAATTTTTGTCAACCTCTGTCCAAGAAATTCCACATCGACGATTGTCACCCCACACATATGGTGTCAGAATCAATTGATTATCACCACACCAAAAGATATTTGTAACATCTTCATTGAATTCCTTATATATCTGTAGCATATAGTTATCAAAAACTATATCTGTAGTTGTGCAATGAAAAGGATGATCGCGAGGGTGGTAGCATTCCTTCTTTCTCAAATAATATAGGGCAATGTCAATATGCTTCATAAAAAAGTAAAAAAATAAAACAAATCCATCAGTCATAAAATAATTTAAAAATAGTAAATTAAGAATAAAGAAAATAAATGCCTTGCGAATTATCAAACCTTATCATCAAGTACAAAGCTACTATATGAAAGCTCAAGGAATAATATTTTGCTACTGATTTTTAGCTGATAAAATTTGTATGGATTCTTCCTCACACTATTATCATCAGCATATATATCAATTTGTCCCCTGAAAATTTTAAAAATATGAAAATTAGAATTTAGTCCTCATTTCCTAATTAAGGACACTAGGTCCTGAAGTTTGATTTTCAAGTTGAAAACTTAAGGACACATGGTCCTGAAGTTTGATTTTCAAGTTGAAAAGTTGAGGACACATAGTCCTGAAATTTGATTTTCAAGTTGAAAACTTAAGGATACATGGTCCTGAAGTTTGAGTTTCAAGTTGAAAAGTTGAGGACACATAGTCCTGAAATTTGATTTTCAAGTTGAAAACTTAAGGACACATGGTCCTGAAGTTTGATTTTCAAGTTGAAAACTTAAGGACACATGGTCCTGAAGTTTGATTTTCATGTTGAAAAGTTGAGGACATATGGTCCTGAAGTTTGATTTTCAAGTTGAAAACTTAAGGTCACATGGTCCTGAAGTTTGAGTTCAAGTTGAAAAGTTAAGGATACTTGGTCCTGAACTTTGATTTCCATGTTCAAAAGTTAAGGACACTAGGTCCTGAAGTTTGATTTTCAAGTTCAAAACTTAAGGACACTAGGTCCTGAAGTTTAAGTTTCTAGTTCAAAAGTTAAGGACACTTGGTCTTGAAGTTTGAGTTTCTAGTTCAAAAGTTAAGGACACTTCGTCCTGAAGTTTGAGTTTCTAGTTCAAAAGTTAATTACACTTGGTCCTGAAGTTTGAGTTACAAGTTGAAAAGTTGAGGACACGTGGTCCTGAAGTTTGAGTTTCAAGTTGAAAATTTAAGGACACTTGGTCCTGAACTTTGATTTCCATGTTCAAAAGTTAAGGATACTAGGTCCTGAAGTTTGATTTTCAAGTTGAAAACTTAAGGACACTAGGTCCTGAAGTTTGATTTTCAAGTTGAAAACATAAGGACACATGATCCTGAAGTTTGAGTTTCAAGTTGAAAAGTTAAAGACATTTGGTCCTGAACTTTGATTTCCATGTTCTAAAGTTAAGGACAGTTGGTGCTAAACTTAGACTTACATTCACAGAACTTAAGGACACTTAACTTTAGAAATTTCAAAATCAATACACTTAGTCCNGACCTTTCCTTTTCTCCTTGCCCAACCACGCAATGAATTTCTTCAATAATTTTGTATCATCTTTGGCATAATGAAAAATACATGTACGAGTATATTTTGATTTTTTTCATCCTGAATTGTTGGGAGTATTTTCATTCTGTGCCATCGATTTTGTTGTTTTTCTTTCTTGTTCAAAAGGAGATTTCAACTGCCAACTAAGCATCTTATTCCTTTTGCCTCGACCAAGCTCTTCTTCAACATTTCCTTCAACCTCCATAAGCAAACCCTCATCAATGTTCATTTGTGTACTTAGAGGAGTAGGAGTAAGAATAGAAAATGATGGACCATCATAACCAATAATATCACCTCTCTTCCTTTTCCTAGTATATTGGTTAAGAGCTTCATCTTTATTTTTCTCTGCAGACAAAACTATATATACACATTAGTTTGCTGCAAGTTTTCAGGAGTTTCAATTATGAATATAATATTTAGGACACAATCAATACATGTCTCGTTCACACTGCCTTCTTGTATTTTTTCAACAGACGATTGAGCTGACATATTGGTTGTATTTTCTTTATCTTCCAACTGCACATTTTTTTTATCTTGCAAGTGTTCTCCATGTTCTTCAATTGCAAGTTCACAAGATTCTACAAAATATTTAAAAGAGCTAACACAATTAGTACTTGTTATGTATAAAATTAAAAAAAAAGCTACTGTCTAACCTTTTGCAACTGTCAAGATGATCCAGTTAAATCATTATCTTCAGTAGCATTTTCTTCGCTTCCAATATTGTGGGGAAGAGAGCGAGGTGTAGAGAGATCACATGTTCCGTCTATGCATTTGGAAACAGTCTCACTTATGCTTGTTCCTTTGGTATTTTCGAAATCTTGAGATTGTACTCCAGTTCTCTCTTGATACTCCACTCCATCTTCTTCCCTTGCAGCTTCAAAAGATTCTGTAACATTTATAATTAATACCCATTCTAATAATTTACTAAAACTAACATTCAACAAAACATGAAAATTTCATCTAACCTTGATTGGCAGAATTTTGAAATCCAAACTTCTCTTTATATGTGAGAGGTGTAGACATATCATATGTTCCTTCAAAATATTTGCATACAATCTCACTTACACTCGTTCCCAATGGAATTTCTAAATCCTGAGATTGCACTACACATTTACAGATTTTCTCTGTTACTCCCGTCCCTTTTGGATTTTTCTGATCTTGAAATTCTACAACATCTTGAACTTCAACTCCATCAATAGATTCTACATATATTTGTAACACAAAAAAGTTTATATGTATTATGCTATTTAATATAAATTTCAATGACAAAAAATTCATAATCTATATCTAACCTTTCCCAATTTGAGTGCCAATAACAGTTTCATCATCTAGATGTGCATCTCTATAATCGCTTTCATACTGAACTTCTGCATGCACATCTGTATCATTACGTTCACCACCACCTGCATCTTTGTTAATTGTCACAGTAGGTTCTGTACCATCACCATGATCATCAACTCCATCTTTACTAATTGGAACACTAGATTCTCTCTCTATGTTATGTTCATCAGCTTTCACAAAAATCATCAAAAAAGTATCAATCTTTGATCCTAGACTTTTCTTTAAATCCTGTGAAAGAAACTAAATTAGAAGCTTAAGGACAGACAATCCTTAAGTTTGAATTCCAAGTTAAAAAGTTGAGGACACTTGGTCCTT
>MDKI01288347.1:0-17778 GCA_005239505.1 Nicotiana paniculata | reverse complement strand
TATATATATATATATATATATATATATATACTAGTTTCTCGACACGTGCGTTACACGTGAATGTCGAATATTGTAATATGTGATGTTGTAAAATAATATCAAAAAATTGATTATATAGTTATACATACAAAAAAGTCAGTTTTCTTGAATGATCAATTTGTGTTGTCGTATAATGACTTTTTTGTCGAGGTCAAAATGATTGAATATCATATGAATTTATGAAGATGAACGATCAAAATGTTAAATCTAATGAGAAAGAAACGTCTTTTAGTAGTATTCTTTTCTACTCCGATCATTATTATAATATGTAATTGTACACAATCAACTAAGCTAGTGTTACCTTTTCTCACTTGGTTAAAAATTATTTTTCACATATGTCATCATTTAATCCAACCAATATAAATATGATCATATGCTCCCACATACTAAAGATTAATGTTCTCATATTCAAATTTCTTGAAAATAAATATTAGTCTCAAATACTTTATATCATGAAACAACATTGTAAGCTCAATTATACTGTAGTAAATGTAAATATATTTGTTGAGGTTGCAAATAATTAACACACATTTAATATAACTCCACAATTTATAAATCAAAACATGAATTTCAGTAAATGTTAACCATGTAGAAGCATAAGCTCACAAAACTAATAGTAAATCAAAACATGAATATATGTAACTCACAAGGTATAATATTACTATGGCTTAATCATATGTACATTTCAGCATAACACATAGAACATCTAAGATAATATAGTAACAATTATCATATTCAGCTTAAAACCTAATAATCAAGGATATATTATGTTCTTCGTTACAAGAACGACATAAAATTTATTAAAGGTCTTCAGCCTTGAATGAAACTCAAAATAATATCTAAATAAAAATATCTTTTGTTTCATGATCTTAAAACAACAGAACAACTTTCAAGTATAGTGATAATCTTCTCAAATAATATATTTTATGTCACTCAACTTGTTGAAAATACAATTCACATAATTTCATGTATGTGACGTAACTAATTATTTGCATTTTTTCAAATAATAACAACTATAACCACTTAATAAGTTAGTTTTAATCATAAATTGATGCAAATATGATATATTTAGAGATAATCGCTTTTATTAGATGCAAACCACTATAACCACTATATCATTCACAGAAGTTAAGACTTCATAAGAAAACAATAGGCTCGTAATAGAGAAACAAATAATAAAAGCTGCTCTTATCTGAAGAAACTTTTTCGCCTGCGACATTTTTCAATACCTTTTCAACCACTGGCATGTCTTCAAGAGTTACTTATCACATATTTAAAAGGTTAAAGAAACTGATAAAATTAATGTATCATGAGTTAAAAAAATGGCAAATGGTTAAAGATTATCTTATTCCATATTCAACAACCCTTGACCGATTAGTATTGACAAAAAAAATTACTGTTGATCCCTCATTTCAGTGTTTCATCTTCACGAAGCCGGTTAAACCTCCACATATAAAAGAAGATAAGTCAACTAATATACATAGGTAATTACTATATAGAATTTCACCACATAAAATTCACGACCACTAATTCTTTTGACTTGGAAGATCTTGTTCAAGATTTCTTTTCAATCTCACGAGTTTTTCTAAAAAAAAGTTTAAGAAGAACATATAATTTGTGCATATGTTAAGAAAATTGGATGATTAGACGCATTTAAGTATTTTCTCTCTGATGCATTTGAACATTTTAACCATGCATTTTTTTTCTTCTCATATCATATTTGTTACATCATATTGTACATTTCATAGAGGAAGGAAATAAAATTAATACGTGAAATGCAATCACATGGATCTCTATCCTTTTTTCTAATGAAGAGAAACTTGTAAGATAAAAAATCATAGTAAAAATAATTAGATGTAATTAACCAGGCCAGTCCGTGATACTGTCTTTTTTGCTAAAAGCAAAATGATTGCCTGGTGTAGTGGTTGAGAAGCAGGCCATAAAAGCGTTATTTTGGAAAAGCAATGGTTCTGTTCTAACGGCAAATAGTCTTTTTTTTAAAAGCATTAGTTGCTAATGAAAGAACACAAAAGGCACAATATAAATGTATATTTTTAAATATTTATTTAATTATTAAAATATGAAATACAAATATTTTTTTAAAAGGCGTATATTGGTAATTAATTTAATTTTTCGGTTTGGGCTTTCCACTTATATAGTTCCTGAAAATTACGATCTATTTAACTAACTCAATAAAGGGAGAAATGTTAATGTCATATTGTATTTTGGTACAGAGAAGTACAATGTATAGACATATTTATATTGCTCGCAACAATATTAATCTTTCTACGACTTTTACATAGTTTTAGAAAACACTTGAAAAATAAGCTTGAGTATCGCAAGCCTACACTGTTTAAAGAAGTTGAAGCAATATTGCTACATGCATGCACAATACTATAGTTCAGTTGGCCAACCGAAATTCGAATCTCACTTTTTCACAAAGAAGTAAAAGAAATAATTCGTGTTTATATAAAAATAAATAAATTATATATAGGTAATAACTCGTAGGAGATCATAATAGCTTATGAGAGACAATATTAAAAATCAAAGAAGATTGGAGACAACAGTAAAAGTAGTTAAAGAGATGTTGAACCTCTGATGCCAGTATATAAGAATTTTAAATTTTGTTCTTATACTTTGTTTTGCTACTATAATGTTAGTGCTATATACAATTCTAACTTTTAATCTAATCCATGACTCCCTCCAAATCTTTTATCGACAATTCAAAAGTGATAACTCTACCAAATTTTTTTACCTTTGTACTGATTTTAATAATTAAAGGTCTAAGCTAATAGTGGAACACTGTAATTATTTGCTAATTATAAGCAACTTTAAATTTGTTTTCACTTTTTGAAAAAATGCTTTTAGAAAGTAGGCTTTTTCTTATCTAAGTTATTGTCTCGCTTAACAATATGATAGTTAAGAAGTTAGTTTAATTAAAAAAAAAATTCAAAAAGTTTAAAAAATCTATGTAGAAAGAAGTTTACAAATAACCGATGTGGGCAAAGGGCAACAAATTAAGCTTCTAGGTGCTCGTTACACGAAAATACATGTAAGATGATACTATAAGGTCGATTTAGATAAAACCTTTATATATATATGTGCGTGTTATGGTACAAATATGAGGATTACTAATTAACTATATGAAAACTATCGCAGATAATAGAAAAAGCAAAGTGAAATAGCATCGAAACCAATATGAGATGCAAAAATGATATATAGGATAGCTAATTCTAGGAGATCTGTTGTACCAACATGCTGGAGTATAGCAGTGATGAAGGTCCTCGAATTTTCCATCGCCCCCACCCTCTGATAATGGAGATGATAAATTCAGTTTCTATTCCCCGTCGATAGAAAGACACTACTGTCATATAACGGTAGAAATCTCAACAGTTAGGATATATAGAGAAAGGTCCGTAAAATAATTGGTTTAATTACTTCCTACCAGTTACAAACTAGAGGCGCTTCATGTCCGAAGAACTGATGTATTAATTTCAAGTTTGCAATTAATTTAGAAGCAAGAGCACAAAACTCCAATGCTAATTACGGTACACGCACTTTGCTCGAGTCTATTGACTTTTGGCATATTCATTGTATAGTATAAATGGGGATTGTAACTAAAATTGAATATCCATCCACATTAACACTTACATGTTATAAATCCAATGTATCCGATGTATGTAGGTGTTCTTTCCGTAATGTTTTTAAGAATTCATATCACAAATGAATGGGTTCATTAATATATCTAATTTCAGAAGACATTTTGTAACCTATAAATAGATTGTTATTCTCCTATTGAAAATACACAAGAAACACATTTGAATAAGATAACTTCTACATTCTCTTCCTATATATTTTGTCTCTGTTACTATATTGTTCTATTTTACTCTCATTTCTTAACCAACCGAGGTTATGTAACGACCCGACAGGTCGTTTTGAGAATTTATGCTCCGTTCGGTGGCGTAAGGTCTTGAACAACTTCACATTGTGCATATCGACCTGCGTGTGTGGTTGGATTCAGTTACCGAATGATTCGGAGTCGAATTGGAAGGGAAATTTCACCTTTTGAAGCTTAAGTGATGGAAGTTGACCGGAGGTTTGACTTTTGAGTAAACGGCCTCAGAATGAGTTTTGGGTGATGCCAACAGCTTCGTATGATGATTTTGGACTTAGGCGCGCGTCCGGAATTGGTTTTGGAGGTCCATAGAGTAATTTGAGGTAATTTGGCGAAAATTAGAATTTCAGCGATTTCGGCCGATAGGCGAAATTTTGATATCGGGCTCGGAATGGAATTCCGAGAATGGATGTAGGTCCGTTGTGTTATTTTTGACTCGACTGCAAAATTTGTCGTCATTCCGGGTTGAATTGATAGGTTTAGGCACGAGTTTTGATATTTGAATATTTGAAATTCATAAGTTTGATTTTTGGTTTGATTCGTCATTTTGGTGTTGTTTTATGTTATTTGAAACATCGAGCGAGTCTGTGTTAGGTTATATGACTTGTCTGTGTGTTTAGACGGGGTCCCGGGTGTCCTGGGTGTATTTCGGATAGACTTCAGGTCAATTTTCCCTCTTTTTGCACTGCTGATGCTATTTCTGGTTTCCTTCTATGCGATCGCATAGTAGTAGTCGCGACGCATAGTATTGTCTTGCACCCGCCCATTTTTCCCTTCATTGCGTCCGCACACGCTAGTTCGCGATCGCACAGTGTGGCGTGGGGCAGCAGAAAATTCCTTCTTTGCGATCGCATTACTTCATTCGCGATCGAATAGAACTATTTTGGTCACTAAAATTTTCCTTCTATGCGATTGCCTCACTCCTTACGCGATCGCATATCACAATTTGACCAGTGGAATTTTTCTCTCTATGCGGTCGCATCTTCTCATCCGCGATCACACTAGACAAATATCTGGGCAGACAGAATATAATCCAAAAACGAGGGTAAGACCATTTTATTCATATTTTGACTTCTAGAGCTCGGTTCTTGGCGATTTTTGAGGGGTTTTTCACGCAATTCGATTGGGTAAGTGTCTTCAACTAGAATTAAATATATTTCATGATTTTATATCTATTTCATCATTTAATTTGTGTTTTTAGTTGAGAAAATGTTGGTTCTGAAAGAAAACTTCTAAAATAAAAAAATCGTGATTTGAGGGATCAAATGATATCGAAATTCGATAAATTTTGTATGGTTGAATTCGTATCGGGATGGGTATTCGGATTTTGTAAAATTTGAGAGGTTCCGAGGTACGGGCCCGGGGGTCGACTTTTTGGCCGATTTTTATATTTTTGTAAAGATTGAAACTTTATTATTCGGAATAGTTCCTTATACGTTTTATGTGTATTTTGAAGTTGTTTTAGTTGATTTTGAGCCGTCCGGAGGTCTTTTCGCCCGAGAAGTCCATTTTAGAGTACCAGGTTGTCTTCTTTGATGTAAGTATCTTACCTAGCCTTGTGTGGGGAAAACTACCCCTTAGGATTCGAGTCTTCTATGTTGATTGTAGCCCGTGTACGCAAGGTGACGAGTGCGTACTCGGACCTATTTGTAGAAGGTTGGCCCTTTTAGGATTCTTAGAAGGTTGGCCCTTTTAGGATTCTTAGGTCCTTATACTTCTTGTGTATGAAGTTGTAATTACTATGACTGCGTTTTTATTGCTAATTTCATCATTTCCTGCTTAAATTAGAATTACTTGATTTTAGATTCTTTTGTTGTTTATTTGATCTTAATTGACTTAGCTGAAGATTTGACCTCTTCTATCATTATGCTATATCTTTCTTCATAAACTGCCTACTTAGCTAAAATTTGTATTATCTCGCCTTGTAATTGTTTAGTAGTATTGGAGTATTTATATGTTGGTGTCAAGCATATCAGTGGGTCGTATATTGTGATTGATATGATATTTCATTAAGCGCTACTTAGGCTTAACTTGATGATTATACATGTTGATGGTATTTTCTTGGCATTTCCTACTGTGGAACATTGATTCAAGTTGGGTTATTCCGTGAAGCTAGTTAATTAAATAAGATTTGTTATAGCTATTTTCCCTTGCCGGGATGATATTGTTTTTATTGTTGACTCCCTTGCCGGGACAGTATGGTTTCTATTATTTTTCATGCTGTTGATGATATTTTTTTCATTGTTGACTCCCTTGCCGGGATAGTATGGTTTCTGTTGTTGATTACCTTGTCAGAATGCTATCATTTCATTTTTTTGGGTGAGAAAGAGTGTAAAACACGAATGGTGATGCCGTGCCATTTCATTACATTATCATGTGAGGAAAGAGTGTAAAGCACGAAGGGTGATGATGTGCCATTGTTTATATTCATTTGTTTATGTGAGTAAAGAGTGTAAAAAGCGAAGGGTAATGTCGTGCCATTATTTATATTCATTTGCTTGTGGGAGGAAAGAGTGTAAAGCACGAAAGTTGATGACGTGTCATATTATTGAAATTAAAATCACGAAGGGTGATGCCGTGCCATATTATTGAGAGTAAAAGCACGAAGGGTGATGCCGTGCGTGATACTGTGAGTGAGTGCTAATGCACGCAGGGTGATGCCGTGCCATATTATTGTGAGTTCATGGCACAAAGGGTGTTTCCGTACAGGTAAGGATGAGGGACATGGATTATGATGTGATATATGTTTCCCCGTGTATACATTTTGCCTTTACTTTGAGCTATTATTGTTGTACTTACATATTTGGTGTGACTTATTGTTATTGTCCTGTACTTGACTTTTATCTCAATTGTTGTTTCACTGTCCATGTCTTTTACTTGCATAATTTGATTAATTTATGTGTCGTATCTATCGATTTCTATGGGAAGGACGAGGGTAAAATCACGAAGGGTGATGTCGTGCACTTGTTCTATTGGAAGTTAAGTTTGAAATACATTTATTGGGAAACTATATTTTAAAGACGCGTATCTTGAAGAAATTACATTAAAGACTTTCCTTCTGTAAAGTATATATACGTATTCGGAGAAAGTCCCTTTCAAAAGAAGTTCTCTATAAAAAAAGATTATTGTAACGACCCGACCGGTCGTTTTGAGCTCCAACGCGTCATTCAGCAGTTTAAGACCATGAGCAGCTTCATTTCAGGCATTATGACTTGTAGGCGTGGTCGGAATCGAGTTTCAGAAAGTTTAGAGTTGATTTGGAAAAAAAATTCTCATTTCAGAAGCCTTAAGTTGGAGAAATTGACTAAGATTGGAATTTTGAGTAAACGACCTCGAAATCAGGGTCTGAAGGTTCTAGCAGGTTCGTATGATGATTTCGGACTTGGGAGTATGTACGAATCGGGCTTTGGATAACCAGGGAGCATTTCGACACATATTATGGACGTCAGCAATTTTGAATAAATTTCCTAAGTTTGGCTTGGAGCGTATTTCAGTGATATTGATGTCCGTTTGGGATTCTGATCCTGGGAATAGCTCCATATGGTGATTCTGGAGTTGAGAGCACGGTCGGAAGTGAATTCGGATGTCCGTAGGTCATTTTGAAGTCATTTGGATAAAGATAGAAATTTGAAGGTTTTTGAGAAATCCGACCGGAAGTGGAAATTTTTATATCGAGGTCGGAATGCGATTCCAGAAGTTGGAACAGGTCCGTAATGTCAATATGACTTGTGTGCAAAATTTGGGGTCAATCAGAGGTTCTTTGACAAGTTTCGGCATCGAATGTAGAAGTTGAAAATTTCTAAGTTCATAAAGATTGAATTAGGGTGTGATTTGTCGTTTCGGCATTGTTTGATGTGATTTGAGGCCTAGATCAAGTCCGCACTATGTTTTGGAACAGGTTAGTGTAACTGGACGGGGCCTCGGGTGGATTCCGGGAGGTTAACGGATCAAGTTTGGAGTTTGAAGAAGGCTGAGGTTGCTGCCATCTGGTGTGACCACACCTGCGAGGCTTGGGCCACATGTGCGGCTTTGGCGCCGCAGGTGCGAGAGTTTGATGGCTTGGCTGGGAGTGCAGGTGCGATGTAATTTCCGCACATGCGAAGGCGCAGAAGCGGACAATAGGTTGCAGGTGTGAAGTTTGGCTGGGGCTGAGGAAGCCGCAGGTGCGGGAGTTTGGGCGCACCTGCGGAAGCACAGGTGCGAGATCTGGATCACATGTGCGGACATCGGCTTGGGGCGGTGTATGTTTTATAACCGAGCACTTGGCTCATTTCCTCCCATTTTCCTTTTGGTATGGGAAAGTTGGAGGAGCTTCAAGAGAGGGTTTTCATCAAGCATCGCAAGGTAAGTGATTCCTTCCCATTCCTAAGTTAAATATGTGATCTTGCATGGAATTAGACATGATAAATTGTGGAAAATTAGGAATTTTGAAGAAAAACCTAGAAATTGTATTTCGGATTTCTACCACGAATTTGAGCATGGAATTTTAGAGTAAAATGTATATTTGAGTTAGTAAGACTATGGGTAGCGTATATCTTCGAAAAATTTCGGAATCCAGGCATGTGGGCCCGAGGGCCCTCGGGCATTTTGGTCAATTCACTGAGCGGAGTTGGGAAATTTTATAATTTGAATTGTTGCAAATATTAGAGTATATTTTCATTGGTTTGTCATTATTTGGATAGTTTTGGGGCGTTGTGCGTCCATTGGAGTCGTCAGAAGGGCTTGGAAGCCGATTATGGAATTTCGGAGCGATGTAAGTCTCCTTTCTTACTTTGTGAGGGGAAATTGTCCCCCCTAGGTGAACTAATTAAATATGTGCTGCTATCTGCGGGGGCTATGTACGCACGAGGTGACGGGATTCCGTGCGTAGCTACTATTATGCCATGTCTGGGTAGTCTAGGACCACCTAACATGCCTTACATGTTGTACATGTGATCCTGCCAATAAATTTTAGACTAATAATGCTATTGAATTGGTAATTTATTTCCTAAGAAGATGAGAGTTCATTTTCTTAATCATCTAGAAAGAGAATTGATTTCTCCGTGGATAATTGTGTTCCTGATAAGGTTATATTATTGAATATTATTAAACTTGGAAAAATGAGTTTCAAAACAAAGATTTAAATGATATTTTTCGTGTTCCTTTAAGAAGAATTTTACCACTTTCCTGAGTAACTGCTTTCTTGATAAAAATGTGAACATATTGTGTGAATATGTGTATCTATGGGTGCCTGAGTCGCATGTATGATTCGCGAGCAGGATAAACCTGTATTTATGTATAACCGCATCGCATGATCGATTCGCGAGTGGGGCAGATTGATGCATCTATGGTTCGAGCCTTTCGACCCTCGACAGTGCACAGTTTATTATTGTTGGGTCGCGTCGTTCAACCCTCGGCACTTTGTTTGCGCATGATAATTGCTGCGTATTTCCTGTGATTTATACATGTATATCGGCCTATGGAAATTCTTAATTGCTAGTTAAAAAGAAGAGTAATTGATGTGTAAAATGTGAAATAAGTCTGATGTTTCTTATCCCTGATTATTATTTAAATTGTCAATTGAAATGACGAAGATTTAAAGTGTTAAATGTGGAAGGAGTTGAAATTATCTATTCCTGGTTTCAATAAATTGCCTATGACATTCATGCTTAGTGTTTCACTTGATTATACTAAATTGACCTTTAGCAAGTGTCAAATCGACCTCTCGTCACTACCTCTCTGAGGTTAGGCGGGATACTTATTGAGTACCTGTTGTTTTCGTACTCATGCTACACTTGCTGTGCATTTTTATTGCACAGGTACCTTCATAGCGATGTGGCTGGTTTGGAGACTTAGGCGAGCTGCATCATCTGGAGGCGATCCCCAGCTGACAGAGTCTCCCTCGTATTGCATTATTTCATTTTAATTTCCTTGTCCAATTGTATTTCAGACAAGCTTTGTAGTATTTGTGAAATTCTTAGAATGTGCTCATGTACTTGTGACACCGGGTTCTTGGATATGTTTGCGATGTATTTTATCAAAAATGGAATATTGGACTGTTATTTCTACTTAGCGAATTTTACTCAGTTATCATGTAATAAAGTGAAAGATAATGATTTCAAAAATGCTAAAACATGAAATTTAACTTAACTATTTAATGATTGGCTTGCCTGACGATGGTGTCCGGCGCCATCACGACCTTATGGATTTTGGGTCGTGACAACATGGTATAAGAGCTTTAGGTTCCCTTATGTCTCACGAGTCATGAGCAAGTCTATTAGATTCTTGCGGATCGGTGCGGAGACGTCTGTACTTATCTTCGAGAGGCTACATGGATGTTAGGAGTACTTCCCTTCTTGATTCCTCATCGTGCGATTCGATTCCTTTAAGGCTTATGCCTATGTTTCTTCCTACTCAATCTTACGCGTCGCGAAGCGCTTGCTACGAATCAGGAATTTGAGGAATTGAAATGGTTCTATGGGTGTGGTGCGGGATGTTTTTCCCTGCGAAGTTGATTGACGTTGTTGGTGTGGCTCTGCGGAAGAGTAATATTTTGTTTCAGCCAGTAGCTTTGGTTCTAAGAACTTTGAGGCTATGCTCAGATTGTTATGATGCTTACGATTGGTTATCGCACGATGTCGATATGATGATAGAATGTTCATATGTTGGGGGCACTGATGAATGTCTTGAAGGGAGGTCTTCTCAGAGTGTGATTTCGATATTTCAGTATTTAGATTCCGGCGGAAGGAAGGCAATTGAACTATAAATGGTCAGGTTTTGGATTGATAAAGTAGTAAGACTTGGTGTTTTCAAGTAAGGGGGGATATCCATATGTGATGTGATATCGTCGTTACTGATCGAATGGAATGTGTTAAGCTCGCCGTTGTTATAGATCTTCAGTTGCATTGGGTCAGAGTGTTTTGAAATAGTATTGAAGAAGCGGTTGTCAGAGATCGTGGTGCGTGGTGGTTCAGGACTGAATAGTTATTTCTAACGAAGGCATCTCGAGAAAGATGATCCTCGCAGAGTTTGAAGTCGTGGTGATCTATTGGTGTAAGAGCTGCAGAGAATGATATTGAATTGGACAGCATACGACGAAGGAAGACATGTGAGAAGTGTCAGGAAGCGGCTAAATTTCTTAAAGGGCAGGTGTAAGGAACGGAAATCAGGTAGTTGTTTAAAGGAATGATATTAACAAGTGGGAGAGTGGCAACATAGCACAGGAGTTCAGCGGTAAGACAACTGCCTACCTAAGGGAAAGTTTGAGAGTTTTAGTGGATGGTGATTGGGTCCTCGAGCTTAAGTTTAAATGTGGGTTATTTCGGCGGAAGGTTGGATACAACAGGGAGGAGTTGTTAGGAATGAAGAAGGACGCAATGTGGCGGTGAATCTAAAGATGTTATAGCGCATTTAGCAGATGTCCATGAGGAGCGGACGGACTGGTAAGGTTGGTGGATGAGAGCAGGCTTAGGATGGGGTAGTGATGTTGCAGAGGGTGTGCAATTCGGTGTCGTTGGAAGGTGTCAGTTGGTGATTTCCACAGGTGGGTTATCTCCTGTGAGTAGGTTAGCGGTTATGTGGTTGGCAAGTTTCTGTGAGGGATTCTAGTGGATATTCGGTAGGAGGCAGAATGTGTGAATGCTGCTAGAGAATTTGAGTATTTAGGGAGTGCTGACAAGAGAATTTGGAAGAATTGGACGGATGGGTTGAGCATGATCATGTTAACAAGGGGAAAAGAATCTCAACAGGGTCTAGAGTGGTGCAAGGAGTAGCTTCGGGCTAAGTGGGGGAGTCCCACCACCTGCAGTTGGGTTGTAGGATTGTGTTCTCATGGGGGTTGCGGATTGTCGGCGTAAAATGGTGATTGTGCGTGGAAATTGATGAATATGTGAAAAAGTTGGCCCTATTGGACCAGGGTTAGGCTTTGTAGGACTCAGAATTTATGCTTAAGGCATGGGCGAGCTGTAGGGTAGTGACTCAGTCACGTGCTTCATTGAAAAGGTTGTTCATGTGCTAGAAGAGCCCTGGAGTTGATTGCATTCGGGGCCAGTTAGAGTGGGTAACTCTCAATAGCGGTCCTAGTGAATTCAAAAGTTAAAGATGCGACGTTTAAGGGTTTCAGGCATGCATTATGATTATAGATCGAGCTTATGCACCGTAATTCCTGAGAAAGGGAAAATGGTTGGAGTGATCTATGTTAGTTTCAACGTGTAGGATAGTATTGGAGAAGTGAGTGAAATAAACTCCGGGTAGTAGAAAGTCACTCGAGATGAGTGAGGGTTGAGTTTTCTATGAGTTGGAGGAAGTTTCTATTATTTCTGAGGCAGTTAAGAATGATTAAAAGAAGTTAGATTGATTAGCCATGGTTGAAATGGAACAGGTACAGTAGTGATCAGTTCCTTTGATGTGATTAAGTTATGCATGTGGTTTGTGCCGGTGTATGCGAGGCATGTTGGCCGTCGAAATAGATTTTTATTTGGAAGCATTCAAGTATTATGGTCTGTCAGGTGTAGGCGGACCTCAGAAGGTTTGTAGTTGTTCAGATCACTACTTAAGGATTTGCATGTTGGGTGATTGTGAGAATTCATTTGTGTGCTGTGATGGTACTCTTGAATTGAGTTAAGTAAAAGGTTTCTCTATGATATGGTGTTCACCCTATTAGTGGTTCAGAAGTTATGATGGAATTCTTGCGCTATCTCATATTGGCATGTTAGGTGTGGTATATGTAACTGGGAGTAAGAATCGAGATTGCGGTTCGGTGTTATCAAGGATGTCATGAGATCGGATGAGCAAGAAAAAGTGATTTGAAAGTTCAGAGTAAGCTGGTGTTATCTTCAGTGTCACCTGAGATCGATATTCAGTGAAAGAGGCTTTTACCCTGGTCATGGGTTCTTGAGTGTGGTCGGTGATGCGGATGAGCAGACTTGTTACCTGGTGTGGAAGGTCGTGGGAGCGTAACTACGAGAATATTGTATAAGTGTGACATGTAGTCACTTAATGGATTTGAAGATTTGGACTGAGTATAAGAAGTGCAATATTGCGTATTTGAGAATTTATGCCTGGAAGGTGTTCAGTTCATTTGGTTGTGGATTGTAGGGTGTTTTCCTGGATATGATGGTTGTTCTCGCGTATTATGAGAGGAAGCGGGTTAATATGGACCCAGGTAAAGCTATTAGCCTAGTTTGGTGCGAGCAAGGTAGACTCGATGTTTGTGGATGGATTTAAATACGATTATGGGCTTCATATGAGTCAGGCATGTTCATTTCAGTAGAGCACTTTTAATGGAAAGGTATTAGAACAACAGATGTTGTTCCGTCTTCGTTCATTTCATGTAAGGTTATTATTGTGCCGTGTGAGTTGAGAAACGGCTTGAGAAATTCCTATGTGTTAAGATTCAGCGTAGTGATGATGTTATGTGAGCAGGACAACTCTTGAGATCCAGATTTTATATATATATATATATATATATCGCACCTCAGTTGTGCTTGAGTTTTGTAGCATATGGCTTTATCAGTCTCCCCAGGATGGTATTGTGCACTTAGCGTGCTTGTGACCGATGTTCGATATTTTTTGGTAATGAGAAATTTAGCTCGGTGTGTATCTTCTTATGTAAATTCTATGTGTTTATCGGGTGGCACGCCACGGGTATGTTATTTGGAACGGGTGGCACGCCGCACCAGTGTGATGATGAGTAAGGTTCCTATATTTATTTTTCTTATGTTTTACTTTCTAGTTTCTGAGCAGAGTTCATAATAAGTTGCGTGAGTTGAGTAGTCTTTTCTTGAGTCATTTCTTTATGTATCACGTTCGGGTTATGGCCTATTGGCGCATTGTGGTGTCATGTGAGACTGTTGGTCATGTTTGAGGTGAGTCGTTCTCTGAGCAGTTCATACTGGGTGAGACGAGATTATTGGACCAGGGATCAGAGCGATAATATTATGTGAAGTATATTAAAGGACAAATACCATTATTCGGTTCATAATGAGGTGATGATTCTAGTCAAGAGGAGACATTCAATGATTTGTTAACTCGACAGTTGGTTATGAATTTCTACACATCTCATTTGTAGTGGTGGTATCGCCAGCATTATAGCAGGATGTATATATATATATATACACATCATAAGGTGCATTGGGAGCATCAGATTCATGGAATTTTTGGCTATTAAGGTTCATGGAGTGTCATTGTGGTCAGATGATGAATTATGCGGTGCCTGGTGCTAATTCAGCAAAGGTATGCAGTCATGTTTGGTACCTCGTGTGGTAGTTGATACGGTGTTTATATATTGGGACTAGGCCTGGCAGAGAATTTCAAGTGTTGGAACTGGATTCTGAGCTTATTATATGGATAAAAGAAGAAATCTTTAGATTTGATCAAGCTAATGTACTCAACTGGGTTTTGGTAGCACGGACAGGTGCTCGAGGTGTTAAACAGTGATTTCTGATAACTCCAGAGTAGTTCTTAGCACGTTCGAGGATGAACGTCTGTTTAAGTGGGGGAGAATGTAACGACCCGACCGGTCGTTTTGAGCTCTAGCGCGTTGTTCAGCATTTTGAGACAATGAGCAGCTTCATTTCAGGCATTTTGACTTGTAGGCATGGTCGGAATCGAGTTTCAAAAATTTTAGAGTTGATTAGGAAAGAAAATTCTCATTTCAGAAGCCTTAAGTGGGAGAAATTGACTAAGATTGGAATTTTGAGTAAATGACCTCAGAATCAAGATCTGAAGGTTCTAGCAGGTTCGTATGATGATTTCGGAGTTGGGCGTATGTCTGGATCGGGCTTTGGATAACTTGAGAGCGTTTCGGCGCATAATGTGGAAGTCAGCAATTTTGAAGAAATTTCCTAAGTTTGGCTTGGAGCGCATTTCAGTGATATTGATGTCCGTTTTGGATTCCGAGCCTAGGAATAGCTCCGTATGGTGATTCTGGAGTTGGGAGCGCAATCGGAAGTGAATTCGGATGTTCGTAGGTCATTTTGAAGTCATTTGGCTAAATATAGAAATTTGAAGGTTTTTGAGAAATCCGACCGGAAGTGGAAATTTTGATATCGGGGTCGGAATGCGATTCCGAAAGTTGGAAAAGGTCCGTAATGTCGAATATGACTTGTGTGCAAAACTTGGGGTCAATCGGAGGTGATTTGACAGGTTTTGGCATTGAATGTAAAACTTTGAAATTTCTAAGTTCATAAAGATTGAATTAGGGTGCGATTCGTCGTTTCGGCGTTGTTTGATGTGATTTGAGGCCTCGAGCAAGTCCGCACTATGTTTAGGAACAAGTTGGTGTAATTGGACGGGGTCCCGGGGGCCTCGGGTGGATTCCGGGTGGTTAACGGATCAAGTTTGGAGTTTGAAGAAGGCTGAGGTTGTTGTCATCTGGTGTGACCACACCTGCGAGGCTTGGGCCGCAGGTGCGGCTTTGGCGCCGCAGGTGCAAGCGTTGATGGCTTTGCTAGGAGCGGAGGTGCGATGTAATTTCCGCATCTGCGAAGGCGCAGATGCGGACAATAGGGCGCATGTGCGAAGTTTGGCTGGGGATGAGGAAGCCGGGGGTGCGGGATTTTGGGCGCACCTGCGGAGGAGCAGGTGCGAGATCTAGATCGCAGGTGCGGACATCGGCCTGGGCAGTATATGTTTTATAACCGAGCACTTGGCTCATTTCCTGCCATTTTTCTTTTGGTATGGGCGATTTGGAGGAGCTTCAAGAGAGGGTTTTCGTCAAGCATCGCAAGGTAAGTGATTCCTTCCCATTCCTAAGTTAAATATGTAATCTTGCATGAAATTGGACATGAAAAATTGTGGAAAATTAGGAATTTTGAAGAAAAGCCTAGAAATTGTATTTCGGATTTCTACCATAAATTTGAGCATGGAATTTTAGAGTAAATTGTATATTTGAGTTAGTAAGACTATGGGTAGGGTATATCTTCGATAAATTTCGGAATCCGGGCACGTGGGCCCGAGGGCATTTTGGTCAATTCACTGAGCGGAGTTGGGAAATTTTATAATTTGAATTGTCGAAAATATTAGAGTATATTTTCATTGGTTTGTCGTTATTTGGATAGTTTTGGGGCGTTGTGCGTCCATTGGAGTCGTCGAAGGGCTTGGAAGCCGGTTATGGATTTTCAGTGCGAGGTAAGTCTCCTTTCTAACTTTGTGAGGGGGAATTGTCCCCCTAGGTGAACTAATTAAATATGTGCTATTATCTTCGGGGGGTACGTACGCACGAGGTGACAGGAGTCCGTGCGTAGCTACTACTATGTTTATGTACGGGTAGTTTAGGACCCACTAGCATGCCTTACTTGTGTACTTGTGACCTTGCTAATAATGCTATTGAATTGGTAATTTATTTCCTAAGAAGACTAGAGTTCATTTTCTTAATCATCTAGAAAGCCGATTCCTCCGTGGATAATTATGTTCTTGATAAGGTTATATTATTGAATATTATTAAACTTGGCAAAATAAGTTTTAAAACAAAGATTTAAATGCTATTTTTCGTGTTCCTTTAAGAAGAATTTTACCACTTTACTGAGTAACTGCTTTCTTGATAAAAATGTGAACATATTGTGTGAATATGTGTATCTATGGGTGCCTGCGTCACATATATGGTTCGCGAGCAGGATAACCCTGTATTTATGTATAACAGCATCGTATGATAGATTCGCGAGCAGGGCAGATAGATGCATCTATGGTTCGAGTAGTTTGACCCTCGGCAGTGTACAATTTATTATTGTTGGTCCGCGCCATTCGACCCTCCGCACTTTGTTTGCGCATGATAATTTCTGCGTATTTTCTGTAATTTATACATGTATATCGGCCTAAGGAAATTCTTAATTGCCAGTTAAAATGAAGAAAAAATTGATGCGTAAAATGTGAAATAAGTCTGATGTTTCTTATCCCTGATTATTATTTAAATTGTCAATTGAAATGAAGAAGATTTAAAGTGTTAAATGTGGAAGGAGTTGAAATTATCTATTCCTGGTTTCAATAAATTGCCTATGACATTCATGCTTAGTGTTTCACTTGATTATACTAAATTGACCTTTAACAAATGTCAAATCGACCTCTCGTCACTTCCTCTCTGAGTTTAGGCGGGATGCTTACTGAGTACGCGTTGTTTTCGTACTCATGCTACACTTGCTGTGCATTTTTATTGCACAGGTACCTTCATAGCGATGTGGTTGATTTGGAGACTTGGGCGAGCTGCATCATCCGGAGGCGATCCGCAGCTGACAGAGTCTCCCTCGTATTGTATTATTTAATTTTCTTGTCCAATTGTATTTCAGAAAAGCTTTGTAGTATTTGTGAAATTCTTAGAATGTGCTCATGTACTTGTGACACCGGGTTTTGGGATGTGTTTGGGATGTATTTTATCAAAAATGGAATATTGGACTGTTATTTCTACTTAACAGATTTTACTCAGTTATCATGTAATAAAGTGAAAGATAATAATTTCAAAAATGCTAAAACAAGAAATTTAACTTAACTATTTAATGATTGGCTTGCCTGACGATGGTGTCTGGCGCCATCACGACCTCATGGATTTTGGGTCGTGACAATTATACTTTATAGTTTTCAATATAAATTTGTGGGTGAAGGGATTACCTTGTTGGCTAAGGTCTGAGGTGGAGATTATCGCAGTGCTAAGTTACTACTGTTCTTACTGTATTGTGGCTTTCGGTTTTTGGTTGTGTTCATGTCCATCCTTCTATGTAATATTATGACATTCCGTCGATTTATTGTTGTTTTTCCTCCCGCATTGCATTGTTATGTAGTTAATTATATTGTGTAATCTTTATGAAGATGTCATTGTGAACAACTATTTTTTGACCACACCCAAATTCTATACTATTTTTTTGCTATAAATATTA